>CM040827.1:39960114-40102238 GCA_022828995.1 Vimba vimba | reverse complement strand
CACACCTGGTGGCGCTAGAGGCGCACCAAACCACCACCAGTCGACTAGCCATACATCAATTACTATATAAACCAAGTTTCGTACAGATAAAAACACACCGTTGCAGATATATGGACAGTTAAGATTCGGCCAATCAGATGCCCTTTATGCAAATGAGGGTGGTTACTAATGAGGGTGAAAGTCGTTTTTACCTCCCTACCTATATGCCATTTTAACCCCTAACCTAACCATAGCCCCAAACTAACCCTAAACCCAAACTAACCATTAGGCCAAAGACTACTTTCAATATTTAACACAAAACAATAAAAAAATATGAACAAACAGTCGATCAAACTCATCTATCCATCTATCCATCTATCCATCTATCTATCCATCCATCCATCCATCACTCCATCACTCCATCACTCCATCACTCCATCCATCCATGTATAACACAGGCCTAAAAACATTCACTTTTTCAAACAAAAACTTTTTTTTTTTTAACAAAAAGTGGTTTAAACTCATGTATCTATATATTCATCTATTCATCTATCTATCTATTTATCTATCCATCCATCCATCCATCCATCCATCCATCACTCCATCACTCCATCCATCCATGTATAACACAGGCCTAAAAACATTCACTTTTTCAAACAAAAACATATTTTTTTTAACAAAAAGTGGTTTTAAACTCATGTATCTATATATTCATCTATTCATCTATCTATCCATCCATCCATCCATCACTCCATCACTCCATCCATCAATGTAACACAGGCCTAAAAAACATTCACTTTTTCAACAAAAACATTTTTTTTAACAAAAACATTTTTTTTAACAAAAAGTTGTTTAAACTCATGTACCTATCTATCCATCCATCCATCCATCCATCCATCCATCCATCCATCCATCCATCCATCCATCCATCACTCCATCCATCAATCTATCTATAGAAATAGACACTTACCTGTCAGCATTGGTGCTGTTTCAGCACTCGTGCTGATATGCACGGCAAATGCAACCATTTTGCATTGACAGGTGAACAGCTGGGGGAAAACTCAAGTTCAGTTTGCGTCAGGGCGTCTGCATGGATGCAGGGTCAAAGGCCAAAGGCCTGGCACGCTACCTCACCTAACCAGCTAACCCTACCCACCACCTGCACAAAAAAACAGAAAACAAAACCAAAAACACTGACCACTGGCGGGACCTAAACAAACCCTACCCAAAAATATACCAGGATAGACCACCCCTATATAAAAATAACCCTAGATACAACAGCAATTTATAAAATAGACCCCCTGTTAAAAAAAAACAAATCTAAAAAATAAAGTGCAGTACCGTGTCTACACACCTGGTGGCGCTAGAGGCGCACCAAACCACCACCAGTCGACTAGCCATACATCAATTACTATATAACCAAGTTTCGTACAGATAAAACACACCGTTGCAGATATATGGACAGTTAAGATTCGGCCAATCAGATGCCCTTTATGCAAATGAGGGTGGTTACTAATGAGGGTGAAAGTCGTTTTTACCTCCCTACCTATATGCCATTTTAACCCTAACCTAACCATAGCCCCAACTAACCCTAAACCCAAACTAACCATTAGGCCAAAGACTACTTTCAATATTTAACACAAAACAATAAAAAAATATGAACAAACAGTCGATCAAACTCATCTATCCATCTATCCATCTATCCATCTATCTATCCATCCATCCATCCATCACTCCATCACTCCATCACTCCATCACTCCATCCATCCATGTATAACACAGGCCTAAAAACATTCACTTTTTCAAACAAAAACTTTTTTTTTTAACAAAAAGTGGTTTAAACTCATGTATCTATATATTCATCTATTCATCTATCTATCTATTTATCTATCCATCCATCCATCCATCCATCCATCCATCACTCCATCACTCCATCCATCCATGTATAACACAGGCCTAAAAACATTCACTTTTTCAAACAAAAACATATTTTTTTTAACAAAAAGTGGTTTAAAACTCATGTATCTATATATTCATCTATTCATCTATCTATCCATCCATCCATCCATCACTCCATCACTCCATCCATCAATGTAACACAGGCCTAAAAAACATTCACTTTTTCAAACAAAAACATTTTTTTTAACAAAAACATTTTTTTTAACAAAAAGTTGTTTAAACTCATGTACCTATCTATCCATCCATCCATCCATCCATCCATCCATCCATCCATCCATCCATCCATCCATCCATCACTCCATCCATCAATCTATCTATAGAAATAGACACTTACCTGTCAGCATTGGTGCTGTTTCAGCACTCGTGCTGATATGCACGGCAAATGCAACCATTTTGCATTGACAGGTGAACAGCTGGGGGAAAACTCAAGTTCAGTTTGCGTCAGGGCGTCTGCATGGATGCAGGGTCAAAAGGCCAAAGGCCTGGCACGCTACCTCACCTAACCAGCTAACCCTACCCACCACCTGCACAAAAAAACAGAAAACAAAACCAAAAAACACTGACCACTGGCGGGACCTAAACAAACCCTACCCAAAATATACCAGGATAGACCACCCCTATATAAAATAACCCTAGATACAACAGCAATTTATAAAATAGACCCCTGTTAAAAAAAAACAAATCTAAAAAATAAAGTGCAGTACCGTGTCTACACACCTGGTGGCGCTAGAGGCGCACCAAACCACCACCAGTCGACTAGCCATACATCAATTACTATATAAACCCAAGTTTCGTACAGATAAAACACACCGTTGCAGATATATGGACAGTTAAGATTCGGCCAATCAGATGCCCTTTATGCAAATGAGGGTGGTTACTAATGAGGGTGAAAGTCGTTTTTACCTCCCTACCTATATGCCATTTTAACCCTAACCTAACCATAGCCCCAAACTAACCCTAAACCCAAACTAACCATTAGGCCAAAGACTACTTTCAATATTTTAACACAAAACAATAAAAAAATATGAACAAACAGTCGATCAAACTCATCTATCCATCTATCCATCTATCCATCTATCTATCCATCCATCCATCCATCACTCCATCACTCCATCACTCCATCACTCCATCCATCCATGTATAACACAGGCCTAAAAACATTCACTTTTTCAAACAAAAACTTTTTTTTTTAACAAAAAGTGGTTTAAACTCATGTATCTATATATTCATCTATTCATCTATCTATCTATTTATCTATCCATCCATCCATCCATCCATCCATCCATCACTCCATCACTCATCCATCCATGTATAACACAGGCCTAAAAACATTCACTTTTTCAAACAAAAACATATTTTTTTTAACAAAAAGTGGTTTAAACTCATGTATCTATATATTCATCTATTCATCTATCTATCCATCCATCCATCCATCACTCCATCACTCCATCCATCAATGTAAACACAGGCCTAAAAAACATTCACTTTTTCAAACAAAAACATTTTTTTTAACAAAAACATTTTTTTTAACAAAAAGTTGTTTAAACTCATGTACCTATCTATCCATCCATCCATCCATCCATCCATCCATCCATCCATCCATCCATCCATCCATCCATCACTCCATCCATCAATCTATCTATAGAAATAGACACTTACCTGTCAGCATTGGTGCTGTTTCAGCACTCGTGCTGATATGCACGGCAAATGCAACCATTTTGCATTGACAGGTGAACAGCTGGGGGAAAACTCAAGTTCAGTTTGCGTCAGGGCGTCTGCATGGATGCAGGGTCAAAGGCCAAAGGCCTGGCACGCTACCTCACCTAACCAGCTAACCCTACCCACCACCTGCACAAAAAAACAGAAAACAAAACCAAAAAACACTGACCACTGGCGGGACCTAAACAAACCCTACCCAAAATATACCAGGATAGACCACCCCTATATAAAATAACCCTAGATACAACAGCAATTTATAAAATAGACCCCTGTTAAAAAAAAACAAATCTAAAAAATAAAGTGCAGTACCGTGTCTACACACCTGGTGGCGCTAGAGGCGCACCAAACCACCACCAGTCGACTAGCCATACATCAATTACTATATAAACCAAGTTTCGTACAGATAAAACACACCGTTGCAGATATATGGACAGTTAAGATTCGGCCAATCAGATGCCCTTTATGCAAATGAGGGTGGTTACTAATGAGGGTGAAAGTCGTTTTTACCTCCCTACCTATATGCCATTTTAACCCTAACCTAACCATAGCCCCAAACTAACCCTAAACCCAAACTAACCATTAGGCCAAAGACTACTTTCAATATTTAACACAAAACAATAAAAAAATATGAACAAACAGTCGATCAAACTCATCTATCCATCTATCCATCTATCCATCTATCTATCCATCCATCCATCCATCACTCCATCACTCCATCACTCCATCACTCCATCCATCCATGTATAACACAGGCCTAAAAACATTCACTTTTTCAAACAAAAACTTTTTTTTTTTAACAAAAAGTGGTTTAAACTCATGTATCTATATATTCATCTATTCATCTATCTATCTATTTATCTATCCATCCATCCATCCATCCATCCATCCATCACTCCATCACTCCATCCATCCATGTATAACACAGGCCTAAAAACATTCACTTTTTCAAACAAAAACATATTTTTTTTAACAAAAAGTGGTTTAAACTCATGTATCTATATATTCATCTATTCATCTATCTATCCATCCATCCATCCATCACTCCATCACTCCATCCATCAATGTAACACAGGCCTAAAAAACATTCACTTTTTCAAACAAAAACATTTTTTTTAACAAAAACATTTTTTTTAACAAAAAGTTGTTTAAACTCATGTACCTATCTATCCATCCATCCATCCATCCATCCATCCATCCATCCATCCATCCATCCATCCATCACTCCATCCATCAATCTATCTATAGAAATAGACACTTACCTGTCAGCATTGGTGCTGTTTCAGCACTCGTGCTGATATGCACGGCAAATGCAACCATTTTGCATTGACAGGTGAACAGCTGGGGGAAAACTCAAGTTCAGTTTGCGTCAGGGCGTCTGCATGGATGCAGGGTCAAAGGCCAAAGGGCCTGGCACGCTACCTCACCTAACCAGCTAACCCTACCCACCACCTGCACAAAAAACAGAAAACAAAACCAAAAAACACTGACCACTGGCGGGACCTAAACAAACCCTACCCAAAATATACCAGGATAGACCACCCCTATATAAAATAACCCTAGATACAACAGCAATTTATAAAATAGACCCCTGTTAAAAAAAAACAAATCTAAAAAATAAAGTGCAGTACCGTGTCTACACACCTGGTGGCGCTAGAGGCGCACCAAACCACCACCAGTCGACTAGCCATACATCAATTACTATATAAACCAAGTTTCGTACAGATAAAACACACCGTTGCAGATATATGGACAGTTAAGATTCGGCCAATCAGATGCCCTTTATGCAAATGAGGGTGGTTACTAATGAGGGTGAAAGTCGTTTTTACCTCCCTACCTATATGCCATTTTAACCCTAACCTAACCATAGCCCCAAACTAACCCTAAACCCAAACTAACCATTAGGCCAAAGACTACTTTCAATATTTAACACAAAACAATAAAAAAATATGAACAAACAGTCGATCAAACTCATCTATCCATCTATCCATCTATCCATCTATCTATCCATCCATCCATCCATCACTCCATCACTCCATCACTCCATCACTCCATCCATCCATGTATAACACAGGCCTAAAAACATTCACTTTTTCAAACAAAAACTTTTTTTTTTTAACAAAAAGTGGTTTAAACTCATGTATCTATATATTCATCTATTCATCTATCTATCTATTTATCTATCCATCCATCCATCCATCCATCCATCCATCCATCACTCCATCACTCCATCCATCCATGTATAACACAGGCCTAAAAACATTCACTTTTTCAAACAAAAACATATTTTTTTTAACAAAAAGTGGTTTAAACTCATGTATCTATATATTCATCTATTCATCTATCTATCCATCCATCCATCCATCACTCCATCACTCCATCCATCAATGTAACACAGGCCTAAAAAACATTCACTTTTTCAAACAAAAACATTTTTTTTAACAAAAAACATTTTTTTTTAACAAAAGTTGTTTAAACTCATGTACCTATCTATCCATCCATCCATCCATCCATCCATCCATCCATCCATCCATCCATCCATCCATCCATCACTCCATCCATCAATCTATCTATAGAAATAGACACTTACCTGTCAGCATTGGTGCTGTTTCAGCACTCGTGCTGATATGCACGGCAAATGCAACCATTTTGCATTGACAGGGTGAACAGCTGGGGGAAAACTCAAGTTCAGTTTGCGTCAGGGCGTCTGCATGGATGCAGGGTCAAAGGCCAAAGGCCTGGCACGCTACCTCACCTAACCAGCTAACCCTACCCACCACCTGCACAAAAAAACAGAAAACAAAACCAAAAAACACTGACCACTGGCGGGACCTAAACAAACCCTACCCAAAATATACCAGGATAGACCACCCCTATATAAAATAACCCTAGATACAACAGCAATTTATAAAATAGACCCCTGTTAAAAAAAAACAAATCTAAAAAATAAAGTGCAGTACCGTGTCTACACACCTGGTGGCGCTAGAGGCGCACCAAACCACCACCAGTCGACTAGCCATACATCAATTACTATATAAACCAAGTTTCGTACAGATAAAACACACCGTTGCAGATATATGGACAGTTAAGATTCGGCCAATCAGATGCCCTTTATGCAAATGAGGGTGGTTACTAATGAGGGTGAAAGTCGTTTTTACCTCCCTACCTATATGCCATTTTAACCCTAACCTAACCATAGCCCCAAACTAACCCTAAACCCAAACTAACCATTAGGCCAAAGACTACTTTCAATATTTAACACAAAACAATAAAAAAATATGAACAAACAGTCGATCAAACTCATCTATCCATCTATCCATCTATCCATCTATCTATCCATCCATCCATCCATCACTCCATCACTCCATCACTCCATCACTCCATCCATCCATGTATAACACAGGCCTAAAAACATTCACTTTTTCAAACAAAAACTTTTTTTTTTTAACAAAAAGTGGTTTAAACTCATGTATCTATATATTCATCTATTCATCTATCTATCTATTTATCTATCCATCCATCCATCCATCCATCCATCCATCACTCCATCACTCCATCCATCCATGTATAACACAGGCCTAAAAACATTCACTTTTTCAAACAAAAACATATTTTTTTTAACAAAAAGTGGTTTAAACTCATGTATCTATATATTCATCTATTCATCTATCTATCCATCCATCCATCCATCACTCCATCACTCCATCCATCAATGTAACACAGGCCTAAAAAACATTCACTTTTTCAAACAAAAACATTTTTTTTAACAAAAACATTTTTTTTAACAAAAAGTTGTTTAAACTCATGTACCTATCTATCCATCCATCCATCCATCCATCCATCCATCCATCCATCCATCCATCCATCCATCCATTCACTCCATCCATCAATCTATCTATAGAAATAGACACTTACCTGTCAGCATTGGTGCTGTTTCAGCACTCGTGCTGATATGCACGGCAAATGCAACCATTTTGCATTGACAGGTGAACAGCTGGGGGAAAACTCAAGTTCAGTTTGCGTCAGGGCGTCTGCATGGATGCAGGGTCAAAGGCCAAAGGCCTGGCACGCTACCTCACCTAACCAGCTAACCCTACCCACCACCTGCACAAAAAAACAGAAAACAAAACCAAAAAACACTGACCACTGGCGGGACCTAAACAAACCCTACCCAAAATATACCAGGATAGACCACCCCTATATAAAATAACCCTAGATACAACAGCAATTTATAAAATAGACCCCTGTTAAAAAAAAACAAATCTAAAAAATAAAGTGCAGTACCGTGTCTACACACCTGGTGGCGCTAGAGGCGCACCAAACCACCACCAGTCGACTAGCCATACATCAATTACTATATAAACCAAGTTTCGTACAGATAAAACACACCGTTGCAGATATATGGACAGTTAAGATTCGGCCAATCAGATGCCCTTTATGCAAATGAGGGTGGTTACTAATGAGGGTGAAAGTCGTTTTTACCTCCCTACCTATATGCCATTTTAACCCTAACCTAACCATAGCCCCAAACTAACCCTAAACCCAAACTAACCATTAGGCCAAAGACTACTTTCAATATTTAACACAAACAATAAAAAAATATGAACAAACAGTCGATCAAACTCATCTATCCATCTATCCATCTATCCATCTATCTATCCATCCATCCATCCATCACTCCATCACTCCATCACTCCATCACTCCATCCATCCATGTATAACACAGGCCTAAAAACATTCACTTTTTCAAACAAAAACTTTTTTTTTTTTAACAAAAAGTGGTTTAAACTCATGTATCTATATATTCATCTATTCATCTATCTATCTATTTATCTATCCATCCATCCATCCATCCATCCATCCATCACTCCATCACTCCATCCATCCATGTATAACACAGGCCTAAAAACATTCACTTTTTCAAACAAAAACATATTTTTTTTAACAAAAAGTGGTTTAAACTCATGTATCTATATATTCATCTATTCATCTATCTATCCATCCATCCATCCATCACTCCATCACTCCATCCATCAATGTAACACAGGCCTAAAAAACATTCACTTTTTCAAACAAAAACATTTTTTTTTAACAAAAACATTTTTTTTAACAAAAAGTTGTTTAAACTCATGTACCTATCTATCCATCCATCCATCCATCCATCCATCCATCCATCCATCCATCCATCCATCCATCCATCACTCCATCCATCAATCTATCTATAGAAATAGACACTTACCTGTCAGCATTGGTGCTGTTTCAGCACTCGTGCTGATATGCACGGCAAATGCAACCATTTTGCATTGACAGGTGAACAGCTGGGGGAAAACTCAAGTTCAGTTTGCGTCAGGGCGTCTGCATGGATGCAGGGTCAAAGGCCAAAGGCCTGGCACGCTACCTCACCTAACCAGCTAACCCTACCCACCACCTGCACAAAAAAACAGAAAACAAAACCAAAAAACACTGACCACTGGCGGGACCTAAACAAACCCTACCCAAAATATACCAGGATAGACCACCCCTATATAAAATAACCCTAGATACAACAGCAATTTATAAAATAGACCCCTGTTAAAAAAAAACAAATCTAAAAATAAAGTGCAGTACCGTGTCTACACACCTGGTGGCGCTAGAGGCGCACCAAACCACCACCAGTCGACTAGCCATACATCAATTACTATATAAACCAAGTTTCGTACAGATAAAACACACCGTTGCAGATATATGGACAGTTAAGATTCGGCCAATCAGATGCCCTTTATGCAAATGAGGGTGGTTACTAATGAGGGTGAAAGTCGTTTTTACCTCCCTACCTATATGCCATTTTAACCCTAACCTAACCATAGCCCCAAACTAACCCTAAACCCAAACTAACCATTAGGCCAAAGACTACTTTCAATATTTAACACAAAACAATAAAAAAATATGAACAAACAGTCGATCAAACTCATCTATCCATCTATCCATCTATCCATCTATCTATCCATCCATCCATCCATCACTCCATCACTCCATCACTCCATCACTCCATCCATCCATGTATAACACAGGCCTAAAAACATTCACTTTTTCAAACAAAAACTTTTTTTTTTTTAACAAAAAGTGGTTTAAACTCATGTATCTATATATTCATCTATTCATCTATCTATCTATTTATCTATCCATCCATCCATCCATCCATCCATCCATCCATCACTCCATCACTCCATCCATCCATGTATAACACAGGCCTAAAAACATTCACTTTTTCAAACAAAAACATATTTTTTTTAACAAAAAGTGGTTTAAACTCATGTATCTATATATTCATCTATTCATCTATCTATCCATCCATCCATCCATCACTCCATCACTCCATCCATCAATGTAACACAGGCCTAAAAAACATTCACTTTTTCAAACAAAAACATTTTTTTTAACAAAAACATTTTTTTTAACAAAAAGTTGTTTAAACTCATGTACCTATCTATCCATCCATCCATCCATCCATCCATCCATCCATCCATCCATCCATTCCATCACTCCATCCATCAATCTATCTATAGAAATAGACACTTACCTGTCAGCATTGGTGCTGTTTCAGCACTCGTGCTGATATGCACGGCAAATGCAACCATTTTGCATTGACAGGTGAACAGCTGGGGGAAAACTCAAGTTCAGTTTGCGTCAGGGCGTCTGCATGGATGCAGGGTCAAAGGCCAAAGGCCTGGCACGCTACCTCACCTAACCAGCTAACCCTACCCACCACCTGCACAAAAAAACAGAAAACAAAACCAAAAAACACTGACCACTGGCGGGACCTAAACAAACCCTACCCAAAATATACCAGGATAGACCACCCCTATATAAAATAACCCTAGATACAACAGCAATTTATAAAATAGACCCCTGTTAAAAAAAAACAAATCTAAAAAATAAAGTGCAGTACCGTGTCTACACACCTGGTGGCGCTAGAGGCGCACCAAACCACCACCAGTCGACTAGCCATACATCAATTACTATATAAACCAAGTTTCGTACAGATAAAACACACCGTTGCAGATATATGGACAGTTAAGATTCGGCCAATCAGATGCCCTTTATGCAAATGAGGGTGGTTACTAATGAGGGTGAAAGTCGTTTTTACCTCCCTACCTATATGCCATTTTAACCCTAACCTAACCATAGCCCCAAACTAACCCTAAACCCAAACTAACCATTAGGCCAAAGACTACTTTCAATATTTAACACAAAACAATAAAAAAATATGAACAAACAGTCGATCAAACTCATCTATCCATCTATCCATCTATCCATCTATCTATCCATCCATCCATCCATCACTCCATCACTCCATCACTCCATCACTCCATCCATCCATGTATAACACAGGCCTAAAAACATTCACTTTTTCAAACAAAAACTTTTTTTTTTTAACAAAAAGTGGTTTAAACTCATGTATCTATATATTCATCTATTCATCTATCTATCTATTTATCTATCCATCCATCCATCCATCCATCCATCCATCACTCCATCACTCCATCCATCCATGTATAACACAGGCCTAAAAACATTCACTTTTTCAAACAAAAACATATTTTTTTTAACAAAAAGTGGTTTAAACTCATGTATCTATATATTCATCTATTCATCTATCTATCCATCCATCCATCCATCACTCCATCACTCCATCCATCAATGTAACACAGGCCTAAAAAACATTCACTTTTTCAAACAAAAACATTTTTTTTAACAAAAACATTTTTTTTAACAAAAAGTTGTTTAAACTCATGTACCTATCTATCCATCCATCCATCCATCCATCCATCCATCCATCCATCCATCCATCCATCCATCACTCCATCCATCAATCTATCTATAGAAATAGACACTTACCTGTCAGCATTGGTGCTGTTTCAGCACTCGTGCTGATATGCACGGCAAATGCAACCATTTTGCATTGACAGGTGAACAGCTGGGGGAAAACTCAAGTTCAGTTTGCGTCAGGGCGTCTGCATGGATGCAGGGTCAAAGGCCAAAGGCCTGGCACGCTACCTCACCTAACCAGCTAACCCTACCCACCACCTGCACAAAAAAACAGAAAACAAAACCAAAAAACACTGACCACTGGCGGGACCTAAACAAACCCTACCCAAAATATACCAGGATAGACCACCCCTATATAAAATAACCCTAGATACAACAGCAATTTATAAAATAGACCCCTGTTAAAAAAAAACAAATCTAAAAAATAAAGTGCAGTACCGTGTCTACACACCTGGTGGCGCTAGAGGCGCACCAAACCACCACCAGTCGACTAGCCATACATCAATTACTATATAAACCAAGTTTCGTACAGATAAAACACACCGTTGCAGATATATGGACAGTTAAGATTCGGCCAATCAGATGCCCTTTATGCAAATGAGGGTGGTTACTAATGAGGGTGAAAGTCGTTTTTACCTCCCTACCTATATGCCATTTTAACCCTAACCTAACCATAGCCCCAAACTAACCCTAAACCCAAACTAACCATTAGGCCAAAGACTACTTTCAATATTTAACACAAAACAATAAAAAAATATGAACAAACAGTCGATCAAACTCATCTATCCATCTATCCATCTATCCATCTATCTATCCATCCATCCATCCATCACTCCATCACTCCATCACTCCATCACTCCATCCATCCATGTATAACACAGGCCTAAAAACATTCACTTTTTCAAACAAAAACTTTTTTTTTTTAACAAAAAGTGGTTTAAACTCATGTATCTATATATTCATCTATTCATCTATCTATCTATTTATCTATCCATCCATCCATCCATCCATCCATCCATCACTCCATCACTCCATCCATCCATGTATAACACAGGCCTAAAAACATTCACTTTTTCAAACAAAAACATATTTTTTTTAACAAAAAGTGGTTTAAACTCATGTATCTATATATTCATCTATTCATCTATCTATCCATCCATCCATCCATCACTCCATCACTCCATCCATCAATGTAACACAGGCCTAAAAAACATTCACTTTTTCAAACAAAAACATTTTTTTTAACAAAAACATTTTTTTTAACAAAAAGTTGTTTAAACTCATGTACCTATCTATCCATCCATCCATCCATCCATCCATCCATCCATCCATCCATCCATCCATCACTCCATCCATCAATCTATCTATAGAAATAGACACTTACCTGTCAGCATTGGTGCTGTTTCAGCACTCGTGCTGATATGCACGGCAAATGCAACCATTTTGCATTGACAGGTGAACAGCTGGGGGAAAACTCAAGTTCAGTTTGCGTCAGGGCGTCTGCATGGATGCAGGGTCAAAGGCCAAAGGCCTGGCACGCTACCTCACCTAACCAGCTAACCCTACCCACCACCTGCACAAAAAAACAGAAAACAAAACCAAAAAACACTGACCACTGGCGGGACCTAAACAAACCCTACCCAAAATATACCAGGATAGACCACCCCTATATAAAATAACCCTAGATACAACAGCAATTTATAAAATAGACCCCTGTTAAAAAAAAACAAATCTAAAAAATAAAGTGCAGTACCGTGTCTACACACCTGGTGGCGCTAGAGGCGCACCAAACCACCACCAGTCGACTAGCCATACATCAATTACTATATAAACCAAGTTTCGTACAGATAAAACACACCGTTGCAGATATATGGACAGTTAAGATTCGGCCAATCAGATGCCCTTTATGCAAATGAGGGTGGTTACTAATGAGGGTGAAAGTCGTTTTTACCTCCCTACCTATATGCCATTTTAACCCTAACCTAACCATAGCCCCAAACTAACCCTAAACCCAAACTAACCATTAGGCCAAAGACTACTTTCAATATTTAACACAAAACAATAAAAAAATATGAACAAACAGTCGATCAAACTCATCTATCCATCTATCCATCTATCCATCTATCTATCCATCCATCCATCCATCACTCCATCACTCCATCACTCCATCACTCCATCCATCCATGTATAACACAGGCCTAAAAACATTCACTTTTTCAAACAAAAACTTTTTTTTTTTAACAAAAAGTGGTTTAAACTCATGTATCTATATATTCATCTATTCATCTATCTATCTATTTATCTATCCATCCATCCATCCATCCATCCATCCATCACTCCATCACTCCATCCATCCATGTATAACACAGGCCTAAAAACATTCACTTTTTCAAACAAAAACATATTTTTTTTAACAAAAAGTGGTTTAAACTCATGTATCTATATATTCATCTATTCATCTATCTATCCATCCATCCATCCATCACTCCATCACTCCATCCATCAATGTAACACAGGCCTAAAAAACATTCACTTTTTCAAACAAAAACATTTTTTTTAACAAAAACATTTTTTTTAACAAAAAGTTGTTTAAACTCATGTACCTATCTATCATCCATCCATCCATCCATCCATCCATCCATCCATCCATCCATCCATCCATCCATCACTCCATCCATCAATCTATCTATAGAAATAGACACTTACCTGTCAGCATTGGTGCTGTTTCAGCACTCGTGCTGATATGCACGGCAAATGCAACCATTTTGCATTGACAGGTGAACAGCTGGGGGAAAACTCAAGTTCAGTTTGCGTCAGGGCGTCTGCATGGATGCAGGGTCAAAGGCCAAAGGCCTGGCACGCTACCTCACCTAACCAGCTAACCCTACCCACCACCTGCACAAAAAAACAGAAAACAAAACCAAAAAACACTGACCACTGGCGGGACCTAAACAAACCCTACCCAAAATATACCAGGATAGACCACCCCTATATAAAATAACCCTAGATACAACAGCAATTTATAAAATAGACCCCTGTTAAAAAAAAACAAATCTAAAAAATAAAGTGCAGTACCGTGTCTACACACCTGGTGGCGCTAGAGGCGCACCAAACCACCACCAGTCGACTAGCCATACATCAATTACTATATAAACCAAGTTTCGTACAGATAAAACACACCGTTGCAGATATATGGACAGTTAAGATTCGGCCAATCAGATGCCCTTTATGCAAATGAGGGTGGTTACTAATGAGGGTGAAAGTCGTTTTTACCTCCCTACCTATATGCCATTTTAACCCTAACCTAACCATAGCCCCAAACTAACCCTAAACCCAAACTAACCATTAGGCCAAAGACTACTTTCAATATTTAACACAAAACAATAAAAAAATATGAACAAACAGTCGATCAAACTCATCTATCCATCTATCCATCTATCCATCTATCTATCCATCCATCCATCCATCACTCCATCACTCCATCACTCCATCACTCCATCCATCCATGTATAACACAGGCCTAAAAACATTCACTTTTTCAAACAAAAACTTTTTTTTTTTAACAAAAAGTGGTTTAAACTCATGTATCTATATATTCATCTATTCATCTATCTATCTATTTATCTATCCATCCATCCATCCATCCATCCATCCATCACTCCATCACTCCATCCATCCATGTATAACACAGGCCTAAAAACATTCACTTTTTCAAACAAAAACATATTTTTTTTAACAAAAAGTGGTTTAAACTCATGTATCTATATATTCATCTATTCATCTATCTATCCATCCATCCATCCATCACTCCATCACTCCATCCATCAATGTAACACAGGCCTAAAAAACATTCACTTTTTCAAACAAAAACATTTTTTTTAACAAAAACATTTTTTTTAACAAAAAGTTGTTTAAACTCATGTACCTATCTATCCATCCATCCATCCATCCATCCATCCATCCATCCATCCATCCATCCATCCATCACTCCATCCATCAATCTATCTATAGAAATAGACACTTACCTGTCAGCATTGGTGCTGTTTCAGCACTCGTGCTGATATGCACGGCAAATGCAACCATTTTGCATTGACAGGTGAACAGCTGGGGGAAAACTCAAGTTCAGTTTGCGTCAGGGCGTCTGCATGGATGCAGGGTCAAAGGCCAAAGGCCTGGCACGCTACCTCACCTAACCAGCTAACCCTACCCACCACCTGCACAAAAAAACAGAAAACAAAACCAAAAAACACTGACCACTGGCGGGACCTAAACAAACCCTACCCAAAATATACCAGGATAGACCACCCCTATATAAAATAACCCTAGATACAACAGCAATTTATAAAATAGACCCCTGTTAAAAAAAAAACAAATCTAAAAAATAAAGTGCAGTACCGTGTCTACACACCTGGTGGCGCTAGAGGCGCACCAAACCACCACCAGTCGACTAGCCATACATCAATTACTATATAAACCAAGTTTCGTACAGATAAAACACACCGTTGCAGATATATGGACAGTTAAGATTCGGCCAATCAGATGCCCTTTATGCAAATGAGGGTGGTTACTAATGAGGGTGAAAGTCGTTTTTACCTCCCTACCTATATGCCATTTTAACCCTAACCTAACCATAGCCCCAAACTAACCCTAAACCCAAACTAACCATTAGGCCAAAGACTACTTTCAATATTTAACACAAAACAATAAAAAAATATGAACAAACAGTCGATCAAACTCATCTATCCATCTATCCATCTATCCATCTATCTATCCATCCATCCATCCATCACTCCATCACTCCATCACTCCATCACTCCATCCATCCATGTATAACACAGGCCTAAAAACATTCACTTTTTCAAACAAAAACTTTTTTTTTTTAACAAAAAGTGGTTTTAAACTCATGTATCTATATATTCATCTATTCATCTATCTATCTATTTATCTATCCATCCATCCATCCATCCATCCATCCATCACTCCATCACTCCATCCATCCATGTATAACACAGGCCTAAAAACATTCACTTTTTCAAACAAAAACATATTTTTTTTAACAAAAAGTGGTTTAAACTCATGTATCTATATATTCATCTATTCATCTATCTATCCATCCATCCATCCATCACTCCATCACTCCATCCATCAATGTAACACAGGCCTAAAAAACATTCACTTTTTCAAACAAAAACATTTTTTTTAACAAAAACATTTTTTTTAACAAAAAGTTGTTTAAACTCATGTACCTATCTATCCATCCATCCATCCATCCATCCATCCATCCATCCATCCATCCATCCATCCATCACTCCATCCATCAATCTATCTATAGAAATAGACACTTACCTGTCAGCATTGGTGCTGTTTCAGCACTCGTGCTGATATGCACGGCAAATGCAACCATTTTGCATTGACAGGTGAACAGCTGGGGGAAAACTCAAGTTCAGTTTGCGTCAGGGCGTCTGCATGGATGCAGGGTCAAAGGCCAAAGGCCTGGCACGCTACCTCACCTAACCAGCTAACCCTACCCACCACCTGCACAAAAAAACAGAAAAACAAAACCAAAAAACACTGACCACTGGCGGGACCTAAACAAACCCTACCCAAAATATACCAGGATAGACCACCCCTATATAAAATAACCCTAGATACAACAGCAATTTATAAAATAGACCCCTGTTAAAAAAAAACAAATCTAAAAAATAAAGTGCAGTACCGTGTCTACACACCTGGTGGCGCTAGAGGCGCACCAAACCACCACCAGTCGACTAGCCATACATCAATTACTATATAAACCAAGTTTCGTACAGATAAAACACACCGTTGCAGATATATGGACAGTTAAGATTCGGCCAATCAGATGCCCTTTATGCAAATGAGGGTGGTTACTAATGAGGGTGAAAGTCGTTTTTACCTCCCTACCTATATGCCATTTTAACCCTAACCTAACCATAGCCCCAAACTAACCCTAAACCCAAACTAACCATTAGGCCAAAGACTACTTTCAATATTTAACACAAAACAATAAAAAAATATGAACAAACAGTCGATCAAACTCATCTATCCATCTATCCATCTATCCATCTATCTATCCATCCATCCATCCATCACTCCATCACTCCATCACTCCATCACTCCATCCATCCATGTATAACACAGGCCTAAAAACATTCACTTTTTCAAACAAAAACTTTTTTTTTTTAACAAAAAGTGGTTTAAACTCATGTATCTATATATTCATCTATTCATCTATCTATCTATTTATCTATCCATCCATCCATCCATCCATCCATCCATCACTCCATCACTCCATCCATCCATGTATAACACAGGCCTAAAAACATTCACTTTTTCAAACAAAAACATATTTTTTTTAACAAAAAGTGGTTTAAACTCATGTATCTATATATTCATCTATTCATCTATCTATCCATCCATCCATCCATCACTCCATCACTCCATCCATCAATGTAACACAGGCCTAAAAAACATTCACTTTTTCAAACAAAAACATTTTTTTTAACAAAAACATTTTTTTTAACAAAAAGTTGTTTAAACTCATGTACCTATCTATCCATCCATCCATCCATCCATCCATCCATCCATCCATCCATCCATCCATCCATCACTCCATCCATCAATCTATCTATAGAAATAGACACTTACCTGTCAGCATTGGTGCTGTTTCAGCACTCGTGCTGATATGCACGGCAAATGCAACCATTTTGCATTGACAGGTGAACAGCTGGGGGAAAACTCAAGTTCAGTTTGCGTCAGGGCGTCTGCATGGATGCAGGGTCAAAGGCCAAAGGCCTGGCACGCTACCTCACCTAACCAGCTAACCCTACCCACCACCTGCACAAAAAAACAGAAAACAAAACCAAAAAACACTGACCACTGGCGGGACCTAAACAAACCCTACCCAAAATATACCAGGATAGACCACCCCTATATAAAATAACCCTAGATACAACAGCAATTTATAAAATAGACCCCTGTTAAAAAAAAACAAATCTAAAAAATAAAGTGCAGTACCGTGTCTACACACCTGGTGGCGCTAGAGGCGCACCAAACCACCACCAGTCGACTAGCCATACATCAATTACTATATAAACCAAGTTTCGTACAGATAAAACACACCGTTGCAGATATATGGACAGTTAAGATTCGGCCAATCAGATGCCCTTTATGCAAATGAGGGTGGTTACTAATGAGGGTGAAAGTCGTTTTTACCTCCCTACCTATATGCCATTTTAACCCTAACCTAACCATAGCCCCAAACTAACCCTAAACCCAAACTAACCATTAGGCCAAAGACTACTTTCAATATTTAACACAAAACAATAAAAAAATATGAACAAACAGTCGATCAAACTCATCTATCCATCTATCCATCTATCCATCTATCTATCCATCCATCCATCCATCACTCCATCACTCCATCACTCCATCACTCCATCCATCCATGTATAACACAGGCCTAAAAACATTCACTTTTTCAAACAAAAACTTTTTTTTTTTAACAAAAAGTGGTTTAAACTCATGTATCTATATATTCATCTATTCATCTATCTATCTATTTATCTATCCATCCATCCATCCATCCATCCATCCATCACTCCATCACTCCATCCATCCATGTATAACACAGGCCTAAAAACATTCACTTTTTCAAACAAAAACATATTTTTTTTAACAAAAAGTGGTTTAAACTCATGTATCTATATATTCATCTATTCATCTATCTATCCATCCATCCATCCATCACTCCATCACTCCATCCATCAATGTAACACAGGCCTAAAAAACATTCACTTTTTCAAACAAAAACATTTTTTTTAACAAAAACATTTTTTTTAACAAAAAGTTGTTTAAACTCATGTACCTATCTATCCATCCATCCATCCATCCATCCATCCATCCATCCATCCATCCATCCATCCATCCATCACTCCATCCATCAATCTATCTATAGAAATAGACACTTACCTGTCAGCATTGGTGCTGTTTCAGCACTCGTGCTGATATGCACGGCAAATGCAACCATTTTGCATTGACAGGTGAACAGCTGGGGGAAAACTCAAGTTCAGTTTGCGTCAGGGCGTCTGCATGGATGCAGGGTCAAAGGCCAAAGGCCTGGCACGCTACCTCACCTAACCAGCTAAACCTACCCACCACCTGCACAAAAAAACAGAAAACAAAACCAAAAAACACTGACCACTGGCGGGACCTAAACAAACCCTACCCAAAATATACCAGGATAGACCACCCCTATATAAAATAACCCTAGATACAACAGCAATTTATAAAATAGACCCCTGTTAAAAAAAAACAAATCTAAAAAATAAAGTGCAGTACCGTGTCTACACACCTGGTGGCGCTAGAGGCGCACCAAACCACCACCAGTCGACTAGCCATACATCAATTACTATATAAACCAAGTTTCGTACAGATAAAACACACCGTTGCAGATATATGGACAGTTAAGATTCGGCCAATCAGATGCCCTTTATGCAAATGAGGGTGGTTACTAATGAGGGTGAAAGTCGTTTTTACCTCCCTACCTATATGCCATTTTAACCCTAACCTAACCATAGCCCCAAACTAACCCTAAACCCAAACTAACCATTAGGCCAAAGACTACTTTCAATATTTAACACAAAACAATAAAAAAATATGAACAAACAGTCGATCAAACTCATCTATCCATCTATCCATCTATCCATCTATCTATCCATCCATCCATCCATCACTCCATCACTCCATCACTCCATCACTCCATCCATCCATGTATAACACAGGCCTAAAAACATTCACTTTTTCAAACAAAAACTTTTTTTTTTTAACAAAAAGTGGTTTAAACTCATGTATCTATATATTCATCTATTCATCTATCTATCTATTTATCTATCCATCCATCCATCCATCCATCCATCCATCACTCCATCACTCCATCCATCCATGTATAACACAGGCCTAAAAACATTCACTTTTTCAAACAAAAACATATTTTTTTTAACAAAAAGTGGTTTAAACTCATGTATCTATATATTCATCTATTCATCTATCTATCCATCCATCCATCCATCACTCCATCACTCCATCCATCAATGTAACACAGGCCTAAAAAACATTCACTTTTTCAAACAAAAACATTTTTTTTAACAAAAACATTTTTTTTAACAAAAAGTTGTTTAAACTCATGTACCTATCTATCCATCCATCCATCCATCCATCCATCCATCCATCCATCCATCCATCCATCCATCCATCCATCCATCACTCCATCCATCAATCTATCTATAGAAATAGACACTTACCTGTCAGCATTGGTGCTGTTTCAGCACTCGTGCTGATATGCACGGCAAATGCAACCATTTTGCATTGACAGGTGAACAGCTGGGGGAAAACTCAAGTTCAGTTTGCGTCAGGGCGTCTGCATGGATGCAGGGTCAAAGGCCAAAGGCCTGGCACGCTACCTCACCTAACCAGCTAAACCTACCCACCACCTGCACAAAAAAACAGAAAACAAAACCAAAAAACACTGACCACTGGCGGGACCTAAACAAACCCTACCCAAAATATACCAGGATAGACCACCCCTATATAAAATAACCCTAGATACAACAGCAATTTATAAAATAGACCCCTGTTAAAAAAAAACAAATCTAAAAAATAAAGTGCAGTACCGTGTCTACACACCTGGTGGCGCTAGAGGCGCACCAAACCACCACCAGTCGACTAGCCATACATCAATTACTATATAAACCAAGTTTCGTACAGATAAAACACACCGTTGCAGATATATGGACAGTTAAGATTCGGCCAATCAGATGCCCTTTATGCAAATGAGGGTGGTTACTAATGAGGGTGAAAGTCGTTTTTACCTCCCTACCTATATGCCATTTTAACCCTAACCTAACCATAGCCCCAAACTAACCCTAAACCCAAACTAACCATTAGGCCAAAGACTACTTTCAATATTTAACACAAAACAATAAAAAAATATGAACAAACAGTCGATCAAACTCATCTATCCATCTATCCATCTATCCATCTATCTATCCATCCATCCATCCATCACTCCATCACTCCATCACTCCATCACTCCATCCATCCATGTATAACACAGGCCTAAAAACATTCACTTTTTCAAACAAAAACTTTTTTTTTTTAACAAAAAGTGGTTTAAACTCATGTATCTATATATTCATCTATTCATCTATCTATCTATTTATCTATCCATCCATCCATCCATCCATCCATCCATCACTCCATCACTCCATCCATCCATGTATAACACAGGCCTAAAAACATTCACTTTTTCAAACAAAAACATATTTTTTTTAACAAAAAGTGGTTTAAACTCATGTATCTATATATTCATCTATTCATCTATCTATCCATCCATCCATCCATCACTCCATCACTCCATCCATCAATGTAACACAGGCCTAAAAAACATTCACTTTTTCAAACAAAAACATTTTTTTTAACAAAAACATTTTTTTTAACAAAAAGTTGTTTAAACTCATGTACCTATCTATCCATCCATCCATCCATCCATCCATCCATCCATCCATCCATCCATCCATCCATCCATCCATCACTCCATCCATCAATCTATCTATAGAAATAGACACTTACCTGTCAGCATTGGTGCTGTTTCAGCACTCGTGCTGATATGCACGGCAAATGCAACCATTTTGCATTGACAGGTGAACAGCTGGGGGAAAACTCAAGTTCAGTTTGCGTCAGGGCGTCTGCATGGATGCAGGGTCAAAGGCCAAAGGCCTGGCACGCTACCTCACCTAACCAGCTAAACCTACCCACCACCTGCACAAAAAAACAGAAAACAAAACCAAAAAACACTGACCACTGGCGGGACCTAAACAAACCCTACCCAAAATATACCAGGATAGACCACCCCTATATAAAATAACCCTAGATACAACAGCAATTTATAAAATAGACCCCTGTTAAAAAAAAACAAATCTAAAAAATAAAGTGCAGTACCGTGTCTACACACCTGGTGGCGCTAGAGGCGCACCAAACCACCACCAGTCGACTAGCCATACATCAATTACTATATAAACCAAGTTTCGTACAGATAAAACACACCGTTGCAGATATATGGACAGTTAAGATTCGGCCAATCAGATGCCCTTTATGCAAATGAGGGTGGTTACTAATGAGGGTGAAAGTCGTTTTTACCTCCCTACCTATATGCCATTTTAACCCTAACCTAACCATAGCCCCAAACTAACCCTAAACCCAAACTAACCATTAGGCCAAAGACTACTTTCAATATTTAACACAAAACAATAAAAAAATATGAACAAACAGTCGATCAAACTCATCTATCCATCTATCCATCTATCCATCTATCTATCCATCCATCCATCCATCACTCCATCACTCCATCACTCCATCACTCCATCCATCCATGTATAACACAGGCCTAAAAACATTCACTTTTTCAAACAAAAACTTTTTTTTTTTAACAAAAAGTGGTTTAAACTCATGTATCTATATATTCATCTATTCATCTATCTATCTATTTATCTATCCATCCATCCATCCATCCATCCATCCATCACTCCATCACTCCATCCATCCATGTATAACACAGGCCTAAAAACATTCACTTTTTCAAACAAAAACATATTTTTTTTAACAAAAAGTGGTTTAAACTCATGTATCTATATATTCATCTATTCATCTATCTATCCATCCATCCATCCATCACTCCATCACTCCATCCATCAATGTAACACAGGCCTAAAAAACATTCACTTTTTCAAACAAAAACATTTTTTTTAACAAAAACATTTTTTTTAACAAAAAGTTGTTTAAACTCATGTACCTATCTATCCATCCATCCATCCATCCATCCATCCATCCATCCATCCATCCATCCATCCATCCATCCATCACTCCATCCATCAATCTATCTATAGAAATAGACACTTACCTGTCAGCATTGGTGCTGTTTCAGCACTCGTGCTGATATGCACGGCAAATGCAACCATTTTGCATTGACAGGTGAACAGCTGGGGGAAAACTCAAGTTCAGTTTGCGTCAGGGCGTCTGCATGGATGCAGGGTCAAAGGCCAAAGGCCTGGCACGCTACCTCACCTAACCAGCTAAACCTACCCACCACCTGCACAAAAAAACAGAAAACAAAACCAAAAAACACTGACCACTGGCGGGACCTAAACAAACCCTACCCAAAATATACCAGGATAGACCACCCCTATATAAAATAACCCTAGATACAACAGCAATTTATAAAATAGACCCCTGTTAAAAAAAAACAAATCTAAAAAATAAAGTGCAGTACCGTGTCTACACACCTGGTGGCGCTAGAGGCGCACCAAACCACCACCAGTCGACTAGCCATACATCAATTACTATATAAACCAAGTTTCGTACAGATAAAACACACCGTTGCAGATATATGGACAGTTAAGATTCGGCCAATCAGATGCCCTTTATGCAAATGAGGGTGGTTACTAATGAGGGTGAAAGTCGTTTTTACCTCCCTACCTATATGCCATTTTAACCCTAACCTAACCATAGCCCCAAACTAACCCTAAACCCAAACTAACCATTAGGCCAAAGACTACTTTCAATATTTAACACAAAACAATAAAAAAATATGAACAAACAGTCGATCAAACTCATCTATCCATCTATCCATCTATCCATCTATCTATCCATCCATCCATCCATCACTCCATCACTCCATCACTCCATCACTCCATCCATCCATGTATAACACAGGCCTAAAAACATTCACTTTTTCAAACAAAAACTTTTTTTTTTTAACAAAAAGTGGTTTAAACTCATGTATCTATATATTCATCTATTCATCTATCTATCTATTTATCTATCCATCCATCCATCCATCCATCCATCCATCACTCCATCACTCCATCCATCCATGTATAACACAGGCCTAAAAACATTCACTTTTTCAAACAAAAACATATTTTTTTTAACAAAAAGTGGTTTAAACTCATGTATCTATATATTCATCTATTCATCTATCTATCCATCCATCCATCCATCACTCCATCACTCCATCCATCAATGTAACACAGGCCTAAAAAACATTCACTTTTTCAAACAAAAACATTTTTTTTAACAAAAACATTTTTTTTAACAAAAAGTTGTTTAAACTCATGTACCTATCTATCCATCCATCCATCCATCCATCCATCCATCCATCCATCCATCCATCCATCCATCCATCACTCCATCCATCAATCTATCTATAGAAATAGACACTTACCTGTCAGCATTGGTGCTGTTTCAGCACTCGTGCTGATATGCACGGCAAATGCAACCATTTTGCATTGACAGGTGAACAGCTGGGGGAAAACTCAAGTTCAGTTTGCGTCAGGGCGTCTGCATGGATGCAGGGTCAAAGGCCAAAGGCCTGGCACGCTACCTCACCTAACCAGCTAAACCTACCCACCACCTGCACAAAAAAACAGAAAACAAAACCAAAAAACACTGACCACTGGCGGGACCTAAACAAACCCTACCCAAAATATACCAGGATAGACCACCCCTATATAAAATAACCCTAGATACAACAGCAATTTATAAAATAGACCCCTGTTAAAAAAAAACAAATCTAAAAAATAAAGTGCAGTACCGTGTCTACACACCTGGTGGCGCTAGAGGCGCACCAAACCACCACCAGTCGACTAGCCATACATCAATTACTATATAAACCAAGTTTCGTACAGATAAAACACACCGTTGCAGATATATGGACAGTTAAGATTCGGCCAATCAGATGCCCTTTATGCAAATGAGGGTGGTTACTAATGAGGGTGAAAGTCGTTTTTACCTCCCTACCTATATGCCATTTTAACCCTAACCTAACCATAGCCCCAAACTAACCCTAAACCCAAACTAACCATTAGGCCAAAGACTACTTTCAATATTTAACACAAAACAATAAAAAAATATGAACAAACAGTCGATCAAACTCATCTATCCATCTATCCATCTATCCATCTATCTATCCATCCATCCATCCATCACTCCATCACTCCATCACTCCATCACTCCATCCATCCATGTATAACACAGGCCTAAAAACATTCACTTTTTCAAACAAAAACTTTTTTTTTTTAACAAAAAGTGGTTTAAACTCATGTATCTATATATTCATCTATTCATCTATCTATCTATTTATCTATCCATCCATCCATCCATCCATCCATCCATCACTCCATCACTCCATCCATCCATGTATAACACAGGCCTAAAAACATTCACTTTTTCAAACAAAAACATATTTTTTTTAACAAAAAGTGGTTTAAACTCATGTATCTATATATTCATCTATTCATCTATCTATCCATCCATCCATCCATCACTCCATCACTCCATCCATCAATGTAACACAGGCCTAAAAAACATTCACTTTTTCAAACAAAAACATTTTTTTTAACAAAAACATTTTTTTTAACAAAAAGTTGTTTAAACTCATGTACCTATCTATCCATCCATCCATCCATCCATCCATCCATCCATCCATCCATCCATCCATCCATCCATCCATCACTCCATCCATCAATCTATCTATAGAAATAGACACTTACCTGTCAGCATTGGTGCTGTTTCAGCACTCGTGCTGATATGCACGGCAAATGCAACCATTTTGCATTGACAGGTGAACAGCTGGGGGAAAACTCAAGTTCAGTTTGCGTCAGGGCGTCTGCATGGATGCAGGGTCAAAGGCCAAAGGCCTGGCACGCTACCTCACCTAACCAGCTAAACCTACCCACCACCTGCACAAAAAAACAGAAAACAAAACCAAAAAACACTGACCACTGGCGGGACCTAAACAAACCCTACCCAAAATATACCAGGATAGACCACCCCTATATAAAATAACCCTAGATACAACAGCAATTTATAAAATAGACCCCTGTTAAAAAAAAACAAATCTAAAAAATAAAGTGCAGTACCGTGTCTACACACCTGGTGGCGCTAGAGGCGCACCAAACCACCACCAGTCGACTAGCCATACATCAATTACTATATAAACCAAGTTTCGTACAGATAAAACACACCGTTGCAGATATATGGACAGTTAAGATTCGGCCAATCAGATGCCCTTTATGCAAATGAGGGTGGTTACTAATGAGGGTGAAAGTCGTTTTTACCTCCCTACCTATATGCCATTTTAACCCTAACCTAACCATAGCCCCAAACTAACCCTAAACCCAAACTAACCATTAGGCCAAAGACTACTTTCAATATTTAACACAAAACAATAAAAAAATATGAACAAACAGTCGATCAAACTCATCTATCCATCTATCCATCTATCCATCTATCTATCCATCCATCCATCCATCACTCCATCACTCCATCACTCCATCACTCCATCCATCCATGTATAACACAGGCCTAAAAACATTCACTTTTTCAAACAAAAACTTTTTTTTTTTAACAAAAAGTGGTTTAAACTCATGTATCTATATATTCATCTATTCATCTATCTATCTATTTATCTATCCATCCATCCATCCATCCATCCATCCATCACTCCATCACTCCATCCATCCATGTATAACACAGGCCTAAAAACATTCACTTTTTCAAACAAAAACATATTTTTTTTAACAAAAAGTGGTTTAAACTCATGTATCTATATATTCATCTATTCATCTATCTATCCATCCATCCATCCATCACTCCATCACTCCATCCATCAATGTAACACAGGCCTAAAAAACATTCACTTTTTCAAACAAAAACATTTTTTTTAACAAAAACATTTTTTTTAACAAAAAGTTGTTTAAACTCATGTACCTATCTATCCATCCATCCATCCATCCATCCATCCATCCATCCATCCATCCATCCATCCATCCATCCATCACTCCATCCATCAATCTATCTATAGAAATAGACACTTACCTGTCAGCATTGGTGCTGTTTCAGCACTCGTGCTGATATGCACGGCAAATGCAACCATTTTGCATTGACAGGTGAACAGCTGGGGGAAAACTCAAGTTCAGTTTGCGTCAGGGCGTCTGCATGGATGCAGGGTCAAAGGCCAAAGGCCTGGCACGCTACCTCACCTAACCAGCTAAACCTACCCACCACCTGCACAAAAAAACAGAAAACAAAACCAAAAAACACTGACCACTGGCGGGACCTAAACAAACCCTACCCAAAATATACCAGGATAGACCACCCCTATATAAAATAACCCTAGATACAACAGCAATTTATAAAATAGACCCCTGTTAAAAAAAAACAAATCTAAAAAATAAAGTGCAGTACCGTGTCTACACACCTGGTGGCGCTAGAGGCGCACCAAACCACCACCAGTCGACTAGCCATACATCAATTACTATATAAACCAAGTTTCGTACAGATAAAACACACCGTTGCAGATATATGGACAGTTAAGATTCGGCCAATCAGATGCCCTTTATGCAAATGAGGGTGGTTACTAATGAGGGTGAAAGTCGTTTTTACCTCCCTACCTAACCCTAACCCTAACCTAACCCTAACCTAACCCTAACCCTAACCCTAACCCTAACCCTAACCCTAACCCTAACCCAACCCTAACTCACCCTAACCTAACCCTAACCCTAACCCTAACCCTAACCCTAACCCTAACCCTACACCCAATGAGCCCGAGGTACACTACTGATGAGAGTGTCTAGAATATTTCCCTCAAGCAGTTGTTTGGGGGAGTAGTGAATGCCTTATGGCTACCAAACGGAAGCTGGTTTATTTATTTTTTTAACGAATGGTCAGTCAGTACAGGGATTTGGCTATAGTAACCCAGTGAATTTTTAAACTTGGCTTGTAGTTTTGATATTGGGTTTAATGCATGGACATAGATCCAGGCCTGTTTTGGTTCTAACACCCACCCACAGTAGCCCTGTGGTTTGTTTGAGTTAGGCCTGTACCTATTTCTATCCTAAACCTACCCACAGTAACCCTGTGGCTTGGTAGACTTAGGCCTGTACCTGCTTCTGTTCTAAACCTACCCACAGTAACCCTGTAGTTTGGTAGATTTAGGCTTGTACCTACTTCTGTTCTAAACCTACCCACAGTAACCCTGTAGTTTGGTAGATTTAGGCTTGTACCTACTTCTGTTCTAAACCTACCCACAGTAACCCTGTAGTTTGGTAGATTTAGGCTTGTACCTACTTCTGTTCTAAACCTACCCACAGTAACCCGGTAGTTTATACAACTAGGTCTGTACCTACTTCTGCTCTAACCCTACCCATTAGAGCCCTTGTGGTAGAAAAGCATACACCTAGTTGGCAGATGAGTTTGCTATTTCTTGGCTCCAGGCGGGAGCGCGCTCCGAGTAGGAGCCATGGTATAGTCTAACATGCGTCGGCCCGTGCCTTCCTCAGTCTCCTTTTCTTCTCCGGACTCGTGCCGGAGAAGGAGCTGTTGTAATTTTTACAAAAAACCTAACCCTAACCCTAACCCTAACTCAACCCCTAACCCTGATTTGGGAAAGTCAACCCCTAACCCTGATTTGGGAAAGTCAACCCCTAACCCTGATTTGGGAAAGTCAACCCCTAGTTGCAGTACCATATCTCGGCGCCTGGTGGCGCTAGAGGTCCCAAACCAAGTGCAATCGACTCCCCGCCCCCTAATTAGTATATGGGCGGAGTTTCAGCCCTCTAGGACCTATAGAACTCGAGATATAGGGGGGGGGTGACAAAACTAGGGGGTGACACTTTCGCATTTAGCCCTATAACCCTAACCCTAACCCTAACCCTAACCCTAACCCTAACCCTAACCACAGTAACCCGGTAGTTTATACAACTAGGTCTGTACCTACTTCTGCTCTAACCCTACCCATTAGAGCCCTTGTGGTAGTAAAGCATACACCTAGTTGGCAGATGAGTTTGCTATTTCTTGGCTCCAGGCGGGAGCGCGCTCCGAGTAGGAGCCATGGTATAGTCTAACATGCGTCGGCCCGTGCCTTCCTCAGTCTCCTTTTCTTCTCCGGACTCGTGCCGGAGAAGGAGCTGTTGTAATTTTTACAAAAAACCTAACCCCAAAAAAACACAAGTCCCACCCAAGTCCCAACCCAAAAAAACACAAGTCCCACCCCAAAAAAAACACAAGTCCCACCCAAGTCCCACCCCAAAAAAACACAAGTCCCACCCCAAAAAGCACAAGTCCCACCCAACTCAAACACAAGTCCCTCCCCCCTAAGTACAGTATATTACAGGTCCCCCCATCCCCCCCGAGCCGCCCCGCCCCCCCCCCGCCCCCAAAAAAAAAAAAAAAAAAAAAAAAAAAAACAGCTGTATAGAGAAAGTCAACCCCTAACCCTGATTTGGGAAAGTCAACCCCTAACCCTGATTTGGGAAAGTCAACCCCTAACCCTGATTTGCGAAAGTCAACCCCTAACCCTGATTTGGGAAAGTCAACCCCTAACCCTGATTTGGGAAAGTCAACCCCTAACCCTGATTTGGGAAAGTCAACCCCTAACCCTGATTTGGGAAAGTCAACCCCTAGTTGCAGTACCATATCTCGGCGCCTCTCGGCGCCCAAACCACGTGCAATCGACTCCCCGCCCCCTAATTAGTATATGGGCGGAGTTTCAGCCCTCTGGGACCTATAGAACTCGAGATATAGGGGGGGGGCTCAACTCAAGGGGGGGCTCAAGTTCGCATTTTACCCTATTACCCTAACCCTAACCCTAACCCTAACCGGACTCGTGCCGGAGAAGGAGCTGTTGTAATTTTTACAAAAAACCTAACCCTAACCCTAACCCTAACCCTAACCCATAAATGCTGTTCTTTTGAATTTTTTATTCAAAGAATCATGAACAAATTTATCATAGTTTCCAAAATATTAAGCAGCAAACTTTTCATATTTCATATTACTATTTCACAATATTACAAGTTTTACTGTATTTAAAAAAATATAAAATAAATTCAGCTTTGGTGAGCATGAGCTCTTTATAAAACATTTTTTGTTCCTTTGTGCACTGGCTAAGGAGCATGAGTCAAACTGAAAAAATAAAACCAAAGTTTTTCTGAGGTAATGTGTTATGTAATCTTGTTAAAATGGATTTCATAAAATTGGTATCGAAAAAAGTATCGTTAGGAACTAGAGATGCACCGATTACAATTTTCTGGGCCGATTCCGATTTCCGATTTTTCATTGAGTTTGACCTGCCGATACCGATTTCAGCCGATTCCGATTTCATTTTTTCTAACCACTTTACAGCACACACAAATATTTATTTTACATCTTTTCTGTAATAGAACATTTTACAATTTGCATAGTACATCTTTTTTTGAACAGATAAACGCTATAAAATAGAACTGTATAAATTACTACAGGTGTGGGTAATTCACACACATCTAAAGTGCAGTGTTATGGAAGAATCATTTCCTTTTCACATATGTATTTAGCAAACTAAACGTCTGTATGAAAACAGAGAATGGCAATAAAATAATATATAAATAAAAAATAAAATAAATATAGCCTTGCAGTATAAAGATATTTCTCAAAGCACACACACACAGGCCTATTGCAATCACTTGTACAAACTGAATAACAAAACAAGTTTAAATGGGTTTATAAAAGTTATACATTTTCTATAAATATTAGTCTTCATTTTCTTTTCTGACATGGCCTTATTAAAACACGCAAATTCTGTGCATTATGGGCACTTTTTTTGTGAAACCCTCTTTAGGCTATTTTGTCCATCAAAAGTGTGCTTTCCCTTTAATTGAGCGTGAGCAGTGCAGCAAATAGACTCGGCGCCGAAACACACGCTTTACTGCTCGCGACGCTCCTGCTTGACGCTCACGCGCTGCTCCTGCTCCCGTTAACATGCACGCCGGAAAAAAATACGCGCTTGCGGTCTGAATGGTTTCCTACATGTGTGTTCCATGTGCACATGTGATGCTGATGTTGCGCGATGTTAATCATGCGGCGCCCGAGTGCATTTGACCGGCATAAAATCTGAGGTATTGAAATTGGCACCGGATCGAAAGATTTTGAACAATACCCAGCCCTACAGCAACAGACTAAAGGAAGAAACCGTAAAACACAGTCATTACCCTCAGCTCCCGTCTGACTCGCCCATTCAGCGCCGGCAAGATCCACCAAGTTCTACAGGAACGGGAAACAACACACTGACTAACCGTAATAAATGTTGCTCATCCGAATGCCGTCAGTGAATGAAGTCACACTGAAGGGTGGTGTTGGTGTTGAACTCACCAGATGTGACACAATGACGGCTCCATCAGCGTTTTCCCCAGACACCAGATCGCTTCGGTCACGGCTCTCCAGGATCTGACAGAGAACAAACCAGAGGAACTTACAGTCCAAATAAACCAGACTCCAAACACACTGCAGATCACATCGCCTCTTACCATCCGGAAAATGGTGTGAGAGCGGCTGCCGCGCTGGTTCATGTTAGTTTTCCTATAATGCCGGTTTTCTGTGTGAATGAAGTGAGGATCAGATAAGCACCGCAGTACAGCAGAATAAAGAACGAGCGAGTGATTCAATGAGAGCAGCTTTACTTTCTCCTTTGGTGATCCAGGACAGGGCTTGTTCCGGAGACGTCACCAGCTCTTCGGTCAGATCAGCCACGTACACGCTTTTCTGTGGACAGTCAGAGGGTTAGAGGGATCATTCACTCAGATTAATTAGCCCATGATTCACTCACCCTGAAGCTGTCCTAGGTTAGGGTTAGGTTGACATTGAACACAATCGGAGTTATTAAAAAAAATGTCCTGGTTGGAGCTTTAGAAGCTTTTGAAGTCCATACAAATGCATCTGTCCATCATAAAAGTGCATCTATCAATGATATGCATATGGAGAGATGCACTTTTATGGACTTCAAAACAGAAACAGCCATTCACTGCCATTATAAACCAGGACATTTTTTAATATAACTCTGTGTTCGTCTGAAAGAAGAATGTCATATACACCTAGAATGACCTAAGGGCGAGTAAATCATGGGCTAATTTTCATTTTTGGTTGAATTACTCCTTTAAGATCTGAAACTACACTCGCATCTTCTGTACGAGTCCAACCAAACACTCACATGGTTCCCTTCCCGGATCTCCAGGGGCCTTCTCTTCCAGCTGTCGCAGAGCAGATCTGTGACCGTCTCGTTGTAGATCTCCATATAACTCACGCGCAGGAGAAACTCCTTATCCGGAAACTGGAAGAAGACACAAAGAAATAAAGCTGTTAAATGCTCACTGCCAGAAAAGGCCTTGGTTAATGAACCATTAACACATGTACAAGACAGACGTACTGAAATTAACTACTCTTCGCCCCAAAAAGACAATGCCGTCATTTATGAGGAAAAGCCTGAAGCGTGAGCACTGTAAACCGGCTCAGATCTCAAAACTGGACTTTTAAAGCACTACCTTTGGGTTTCAAGAACTACAATCAGAGATCTCACTTATCAAACCATATCTTTAATATATATATATATATATATATATATATATATATATATATATATATATATATATATATAAAGGTAAATAGACAAATGAAAATAAACAAATAAAACAAAAACTGTACAAATAAAGTGCAGCACCTGCAATGACTGTGGAAACTTTCACCTTTGAAAGGATACCATGACAAAGATAGTTTCCTCATTCAAACTGATAATTTTTCTCATGAATATATGATTGACATGAAGAATGAAAGCTGTATCATATACTTGGATATTTATATGAGCAATATCACGCTCGTAGTCGTGCGAAGTGTCTCTATATCTATATCAGATGGGCTGCAGAGTTCATTTTGAGTGAAAAGATTGTTTCATCGATAAAATTAAACAATTTCACATCTATTGCCTTTCAATAATTCAAGCCCTTTTCACCTTTTCTTAAATATGGCTGCTTTCATGGGTTTTCCAGGACTTTCAAAAAGTCAAATTCAAGTACGCCAAGCACTTCGTACGAACGCTGGCAAAAGGAAGATTCGCCGACACTTACATTTTCAATAGTTTTGAAGACGTCGGCCATGGCGAGAGGAGTCACTCCAGGGTTATGCTCGCTTCCCATCATGGAGAAAGTCTTTCCGGATGACGTCTGTCCATAGGCGAATATCGTGCCTGAAACAGGAGATGATGCATTCAAACTCTGAGTAAGTGCACAACGTGCCTCTAGTGCACAATATACTACGCCCATTATGTTCATAAAGCATGCATTTCTATCTCCTGTAGTTGATATTGCACCATGTCTTAAAGGATTAGTTCATTCCAGGATGTTTGAACTCAACTTTCGACTACAGTAGGGTAAGCAAGAATAAAAATGTATATAGTTTATAACCACAAATGCACATCTTGCATTAGCTGCGATGCATCACGCATTACGTCATCAGGTTGAAAGGTCACGCGTGTTTCGGTTCAGAAATGTAGGCTAGAGCGAAAAACTCCATCTAAATTTCTCCTCCAACTTCACAATCATCAGACATCGTTGTTTTACCTTTTATTTATTTAGTAAATGGCGTTTGATTTAGTCTTTGCACGTTCACTTTGTAAATATTGGATGGTACTTCCGCCTACGTCACGCTTGACCTTTCAACCTGATGACGTAATGTGTGGCACATCACAGCGAGTGCAAGACCAGCATGTGTGGTTATTAAAGTATATTAATGTTTATTTTCTTAATAAAATGTCCACTGGTTTGTCTAGATAAGACTCTTATTCCTCGGCTGGATCGTGTCGAGACTTTGAAGCTGCACTGAAACTCATATCTGGACCTTCGACCCGTTGGACCCCATTGAATCTGATTGGCTGTGTGATGAACTACAGATGTTCTGGCCTCACCGTTATAGCCTTCGACTGCAGACACGACCAGGGGCTTGGCGATGTCCTGGTAGAGCTGAGCGGTGGTCTCCTGAGCGCTGAACACTCGGTCTGAAACACACCAGGGTCAGAACACACACACACACACACACACACACACACACACACACACACACACACACAGGGGAAGATCCACTGAAGCTCAACTCACCGAAGCTGAAGCTCTTGACTGGAGCGCCATCCTCATCAAGCTGGTGGATGGCTTGTGTATCTGCTCTCCAAAAGAGCTGCTCCGGCTCCGAACTCTCAGACTGCTCCCTGAGAACATCAGGATTATCAGCACACTGATGTCGAAACACTGAAAATCAACTTTAAACATGGAATAAACGAGCTGTATGGAGACTGACAGACTGTCGCTCGTTGTAAAACCTTGTAACCAAACAGTTGATGGACCCCATTGACTTCCATAGAAATTAAAAATACTATGGAAGTCAACGGGGTAACGTTACATCAACTATTTGGTTATATACATTCTTCAAAATATCATATTTGTGTTCAGCAGAAGACAGACATTCATACAGGTTTGGAACAACTTGAGGATGAGTAAATGACATTATTTTCATTTTGATGTGAACTATTCCTTTAAGACTGGTCATAACTTAGTATGGTATAATTTGAACATATGATTACCAGCTAGTTGGTCAGATTAATATTGAAGTTTGTTTCCGCTAATAAAAATAAAATAATAATAAAAAGAGTAGGCCTAACTGGGACATTTTTTCCTCTCACAATTGCGTGATATAAACGCACAATTGTCTTTTTTATATATTTTAACTCCGAATTGTACTTTATAATCTTACAATTTTGAAATGGGTCAAAACTGCGAGATATAAACTCACAATTGAAAGATAAAAAAAGTCACAATTATCTTTTAAAATGTTTTATTCAGTGGCGGACACGGGTTATTAACATTAGTTCCTAAGACACAGTCTGGCCACTGGTAAACCAGCGACAGATATATTATTAATGAATTGTTCATAATTAGTTTGTAGAAAAGGTTTACCTCAGAAAAATTATACAACAAAAACAGCCTTTGGCACTGATTTGTGACTGTGTCATTAGCTAATGACTGTTCACTCTCATCATCCACAGTGAATCCCTCAGCAATACCTCTAGACTGATTTTGAATTCAAATTCACCTCCATACTGTAAATATTGATATTTTCTTACCTTTTAATAAGTGCTCTGGCCCGCACACAGACCCTCACCGCCATTTTCGCTCCATCCATCAGTGCTATTGAAACTAGCGTTATAAACTGGACACAGCGACGCCATTGGATTAACGTTAAACGGAGACAGGTGAAGTCAATTAAGCCCAATTTATACTAATGCGTCGAACTCACGCCGTAGGCTGTGTGTAGCGCGCGTATCCTGACGCCGGTTTCAAGCAGCGTAGGAGCAGGACGAGCATGACACGCGCGTTTTGCTTTCACACAGGCAGCGTTTGTCACGCGCGGCTGAACCGCGGTGTGTGTACAGACAGAGTACTCTATAATGGATAAGTTGGCATTGCTTTATTTCGTTTTCTAATACATTTAAGAGAAAAGACTTGTCAAGAAACTTATTTTATTAATAATTTCATTTATAACTTTTGGTTCATTGTTTTTATTTTTCGGGCAACAAGTTTGTTTTTGGACATTTCCCAGCAAGCAATTTTGCGTCTAATAGACGTCTAATAGACGTCTAAACATAGCCTAGACGTCTAGGCTAAAATCAGGCTAATTTTGGGCTGTCAGTGAAAATCTAATAGACGTCTAACCATGGCCCAAGAATAGACGTCAAACCATAGCCCAAGAACAGACGTCTAACCATAGCCCAAGAATAGACGTCTAACCATAGCCCAAGAATAGACGTCTAACCATAGCCCAAGAACTAGTCATTAATTAGACGGCTATTAAACGACTACATATATACGTCTAATAGACAGTCAATATGGGTCTAGGCTAAAACAAGGCTGAATTTGGGCTGTCAGTGAAAATCTAATAGACGTCTAACCATAGCCCAAGAATAGACGTCTAACCATAGCCCAAGAACTAGTCATTAATTAGACGGCTATTAAACGACTACATATATACGTCTAATAGACAGGCAATATGGGTCTAGGCTAAACCAAGGCTGAATTTGGGCTTTCAGTGAAAATCTAATAGACGTCTAACCATAGCCCAAGAATAGACATCAATTACACTACATATACATGTAATAGACAACAAAATGAGGCATAAGGATTTTCACTCAAATATAACAGGTTCTCATAAAGGAAAATCCATCCAAACTAATTGAATATAAAGGATTTATTTAGAACAATTATATTAACAACTTAGACAACATTCAAACATAAAAATTAACATAAAATATTGGAAAATTTGTAAAACGACTTAAGATACTAAAATTTTTAAGAATTAATTGTTAGCTTTATATTCATAACCACCACCCCCTGCTCTCCCTGGTGCTTGTTTAAAATGACCAGAAATTAAATTTTTTATTTCCCATTCAGTCGCCGAAGGAAAGTTGGTCATCACTGCGTCTGTCAAATAAGAAAAAGAAAAATATTATTGCTCAAGAAAAGCATTGTTGACAATCATTTTTAACTAATTACAGTCATTCACTTTTGCTAGGATGCACACTAGAGCTGGCCAATATAGAGTTAACGGAATATAGATTGAGACTATATAATTTATATCAATATTATTAATAAATTAATATCAATAATTGAATTTTTTTGCCTGCATAATGGTGATGCACTAATTATATATATATATATATATATATATTTATTTTAGAGGTGTAACGATACACGTATTGAACGATTCTGTACGAGGCTTTTGGTTCGATTTCAGTATGGATTTTTAAACAGAACGGTTCATTAGACAATTTTTTCCTGCTAACCAAAATTTTTTAATTACAAATGTAGGCACGTCAAAAAGCCTGCTCTTAATGTAAGAGAAATCATAACAAATCGTGACAACAATCGTGCTCTTTCAGGTAGTGACCATATAGACCTGCATTATATGACTGACTGACTGACTGACAAGAACAGTTTGACCTAAAATATCAAAATTAAAACTACTGCGGAAACAAAGACACCTACATCTTGGATGCCCTTAAGGTAAGCTAAAACATACCAAAATTTAATTTCAAAGCAAACTATCCCTATAAATCATTCTTTATCACTTACTCATATAACTCTAATGAACATAAAAAGATACTTATAGGGGTAGTTCACTTAAAAAAAAAAAAAATCATGTAATCATTTACTCACTTTCACTTGGTTCCAAACCTGTATGGCTTTCTTCTGTTGAACACACACAAAAAATATATATTATGAAGAATGTTGGTAACAAGACATTTAATGATAGTCAGTGACAAGTGTTCTGTATATTCAATTGCTGTACTTTGTTGACTGATTGCTGGATAATTTGCGATAGTGTCTTTAAAGTGGATTACATCACTCCAGTTCTGATGTTTTTACACTGGCTATCTGTCTGTCAAAGAATTCATATCAAAATACTACAGTTAGTTATTAAATTAACATTTTAAGGCCAAAGTAAATTTCTAATCTTCTGATGCATTATGAACCATCCAGAGCAGACCTCTCAGGTCATCTGGGACAGTAGCCACTAGCCAGCTACTTTTATATCCCCAAAGTCAAAACAAAAACATGGAGAAGCAGCATTCAGTTTTTATGCACCATATATCTGAAACAAATTCACTGAAAACTGAATGTATGCTGCATATTTGAATTATTTTAAATCAAGTTTAAAGACTTTACTGTTTGCCACTACCTTTTATTAATTGGAAAGGAACAAATATTTTTTTATAATTTCTTTTCATGAATGCATATGTTGCTGTTAAGTTTTATGTAAAGTACTTTGAAAATTTGCATTAAATCAAAAACTATTATTACTTACTCTAATCTAATATACAAACAAAAATATATTAGTATCTTTAATAATAAAATGATAAGTTTCATAGTTTCATGAAACTTCTCATTTTAAAAATAAAATAAGTTTCATAGTTTCATGCTTACCACCTTGAATTTAGATACATTTTAGATTAAGGGCACAGTTGCAATAACACGTGCAGGTAACGTTAACTTGTTGGAGAAAAATAGTAGGCTTACTCTGCAATGGTAATGTTAAAATGTCACGGTCTACACATTATAACAACTAACTATTTTAAACAATAAACATAACAAAAATAACACGCATACTTACAAGATCGAAGTAGAAATTTGAAGGCTTTCAGAGTGTCGCTCGCCCGTTGCTCTCCGACAGCGGCCTCGTGTAAAATAAAATTGAAAATGGAGGAAATGTGTATCGCGAGATCTGGCTAAAGTGATCTAGTCACGCAATGCCAGTAGTCCCAGTAGTGGTGTCTCAGTAGTGTTTCGATTGTGCCATCTAGCGGTTGAGAAATGCCATTGCATTTGATTTAATTTGAAATGATAGACATCCATATCGTAGATTATGTATAAATGTTATGTTTATGTGTGACAGCAAACATTAAGCTGTGTGAGCGAAAACATTTTTAAGACTAATATTCTTATACTATATCGCTGGTCTGAATCAGGGCTATAGCCAAGCCGGACGTAGACCAGATTGCCTTCATTTCGCCAGGTGGGCTAAAGCAGACCGCATATAGCCCGTCCAATTCAGAGCTAAATCGTGACTACAGATCGACCATGTCTTGAAATGACACATTGAACCTTGTAGATATCATTACCAATGCGAACATGATGCAATATCAACCATCTCATGCACTGCCTGGCAAAAAACTACAATTAATCAGTTTTGACTAAAAGTGGGCTACAATAGCCGGGTCTGAATATGAGCTAAATCGTGGCTACGCATAGCCTACACATATAACATGTAAAATAAAGCAAACCAAACAACTTGTAATCACAGTAGACTTTGCTTACATGATGGAATATCATACATCTCACAAGTTATTTTGGAAAAAAATACATTTATCCAGATTAAATGTTATTTGGGCTAAAAGTGGGTTACACATAGCCGGACTATATCGGGTCTATATTTAACCCAGACGTTGAAAAGACGGCTATTGCTTGCTGGGTTGTTTTCTTATTTAATTGCTGTTGGTCATTTGATTGACTGTTTAAAACACAATATATGTGATCAATGCACTTTTTGGGTAAAACTGCGGTCAGTGACGTGCGGTGATGTCTTAAAGAGGCTATAGGCACTGAGTTATGAAAGCCAGATTACCTGATTTATTGTTCAGGCTAATAATACATAATAACAGTAAACGTTACGCACAAGCGCGGCATATCAAGAAATGTACAAATCAGGATGTATATCGCGTGTATTCTCTCTCTCTCTCTCTCACTCTCTCTCACTCTCTCTCTCTCTCTCTCACTCTCTCTCTCACTCTCTCTCACTCACAACACGCTCTCAAGCCCCGTTCACTGTTCTAACGTTACCTTCTCGCAGCGACATGAATTGCAGACACTCATATGAAGTGGTTTAAAAGGCTAATTAATCATTCAGAGAGCTTGACATTTTATTTTTGAATATAAAAAAAATTACCGAGGTCCGGACCTCGGTGACCTCATAGCTGGCTACGGCCATTCACCCTACCCACGACTAGTGATGGCCAAATGAAGCGTTTCGAAGCATTATTGCTTTCTGATACAATTGTGTCGAAAACAGTGCTTGAAGTGGGGCGGTACTCACCGGTACGCAGTACCGGCACTTCTACGTTTTACTCTTAAGCGTACCTGCACTTTTTCTTGCGTACCACTACTTCTCGCATGTAGCCGGTACTCTATGAGGCGCCGGACTGGATAAAAGCGAAGCGAACTCCGCAAGCGCTCGACAGTGCTCGAGAGAGACCGTGTGTGTGTGTGTGTGTCCGAGAGCGTGCTTGACAGTGAGCGAGATACGAGAGTGACCGTGTGTGACCGTGTGTGTGTGTGTCCGAGAGCGCGCTCGACAGTGAGCGAGAGTGACCGTGTGTGACCATGTGTGTGTGTCCGAGAGCGCGCTCGACAGTGAGCGAGAGTGACCGTGTGTGTGTGTCCGAGAGCGCGCTCGACAGTGCGCGAGAGACCGAGGTCCTAGGTGCGTTCCATTCGACAGGGTCCCTACGCAGTGTTCACTGCTCTCTCGGGACACTTTTGACCGAAAAATTTATATTTTGAATTTTTAAAAAACGTAGCTTCATCGGAATGGTATACACAGGGATCTAGTGGTTACACCATCAAATTACCGGTTTTATTTTATTTTCTCTCAACAGATGGCGCTATAGTGCCTTAAAAGAATGGTAATCTGAAATAATCTGAAACACTGCATTAATTGAAAGATTATTTTTAATATTATTATATAATAATTATTATTATAATTTCCAATGGAAAAAAATGGACCATAATTATTTCATAAATATTAATTAGTAGGCTACCATAAAATGCTCTCAAAATACAAAAGTAAAATATTATTGAACTAACCCAGCAAACATTTGGACGTTTAACGACCGTTGAAAAGACGTCCGACAGAGACGTCCCGTCATGGTTGAAAAATAGTTCCAAAATGAAAGTTGAACCGACGTCTTTGACGTCGTCTGGCCGTGAATTCCACGTCTTTTCTGCGCGTCCCTGGACGTCTAAATGGGTTCATATATTTTTTTTAGTTCTTCTGGATGTTTATAAGATGTGTTGCTGCCAAATGTATGTGTATATATAATCCTGCATATAAAACAATCACACCCATATTGTGTAACATCGTGAAAGGCAATCATTTAGGCTATTTTTACACATCTGAACTTGACACAGGTTCTAAAAAGGTCCAAAATCGGTCCGGTCAGACCTGGACGTCTATAAAACCGTTTAATCACGTGTACATCAACACATTATTTGTGGACAAAAGCAAAAAATAGTGCTATAATTTATCATAACATTTTATTGTGAATATTACATTTGAAATGTCTTCCAGTTGTTAAACAGCTACTGTTCAAAAAAGATAATAGAAATATTACAATGTGGTAATGGCATTTTCTCTAGCAGCTAACAGTTTCACATTAGGGTTAAGCAGACATTAATCAAACCAGAATATAACAAAAGTACAGGAACAGTCAATGCATTCTATTTTTAGAGTCTTTCTATAATATTCCATCATTGATGAATAGAAGTCAGAGCTGTGGCAGTACTAAGTTTCAGTTACTAACAGTCTTGCATTACTGTTAAACAGCCATAAATGAAAGTTTTTAGAGTCTATGAAGTTTGTTTATGGCTTTAGTTTTGTTTATGGCTCATTTTTTAAATCCACCACCCTCAGCTGTTCCTGGAGCGTTCTTCAGGTGTTCCTCCGCTGCTGCATCAATGTCTGAGTCTGTAGCATTTGGGCTCCACCTCATCACAGCATCTGAGGACAGAATATGTTGTTTTTAAAAAAAAAAAAAAAAGAAAAAAAAAGAAAAAGGCTATCTCTAGGTAAATTGCGTACTTTTTTTTTTTTTTTTGAAAATGTCGGAAAATAACCATGTTATTTTACTGAATAAACGGTCCGTGGAGCACAAACGAGAGGCGCAGTTTCGTTCCGCTTTCATTTTTTTTTTTACCATTTGCTGCTGGGCAATGTTGCGGTCGCGCCAGCGCGACCTATAACAACATTTGGTTTCACCGGCAGAAAAAATTAGCCTGGTTCTACCAGACACTCGTACATAAATGTAAAGTTAAATTAAATTAAATTTTGTACAGAGAGTCTGGCCCCTCTCCATTGACAAGCGTTAACTTCATTGAAGGCGGGTATACTCTGTTGAAGCAGAGAATGTCTAATGTTACATTTATAAGATGTACTTACCCAACAGCAGATTTTTTAGTAATTCGGCAACACACCAAATGCACCTCATGGTTGTAGAAAAACTGGAAAATGGCTACGTTGTCGCTTTATCGCGAGATAATATATCATATCGCGGGATTTTGCAATATCGCGAGATTTGCCACAACATCTCGGTGGCACCATAGATATCATATAAAGGCTAGATGTCTTAAGGCGGAGTCACTTCCGGCATCACCGGCGGCCATCTTAGGACAGGGCTCTGTGAATTAAGGTGAGTGAGCAGCACGCACACAAATCCTCTTATCTCGCTGAAATCTGGACGGATTTACAAACTGTTTGGTTTCTTACAAACGTTATTAACGTGGCTATAATTCTGAATGCTTAAACATTTTGAACATAATTATTCATATGTATGCAGTATAATAGCTACATCTCTGACGTTTATAACAAACCAAACCGTTTGAAAATCGGTAGAAAATTAAGCAAGTTATGGTTATTTAAAAGTACATGCACCATGTTATGAGTGAGCGAGCACCCTGTCGTAAGATGGCCGCCGTGTGCGGATGTCGAGCTCCATTGGCCAGCAGCGCGGACGAGACATCTAGCCTTTATATGATATCTATGGGTGGCACAGTTTTGACGTGTAAAGCAGTGTGTACGTCTTTTCAAAACCTCTTAAAACTACTTGGGGCACTTAAATTAATCATTGCAGTATCAACCAAGGTGTAAGCACAGGCACGTGCACACATAGACATAAAAGGGGGCTTGAGCACCTGCCCTTTTTATTCCTGGAGAGAAAGTGCCCTTTTTTCTGGGGTGCTTTTTTTCTATTTTTGAAAAATAATATATATTCCTGTTTGCGCACAGCTTCCCTTTCAAACAAATATATTATTGAAGAATAGTATATCAAAATATCAGGTCCAAGTGATCTGAGGGCGCGAGCGCATCCTGGTGTGCGACGTGTACGCAGACTGGTGCATAGATATATACACTAGATTTCGCCTTGGCTACGGCAGGTCATTGGATGTCTTTAAGCCGACATCTAGTGTATATATCTATGCACCCGTCTGCGTACACGTCACACACAAGGATGCGCGCGCGCCCTCAGATCACTTGGACGTGGCTGTGTTTATATCGCTAAAAACGATATAAATACTGTTTGTTTTCTCACACAAACCGCTCGTTTCGTGTCTTAGGCCATCAATGTGTACTTACGATGGGGAATTGTTTAATTGGGACGATGGGGAATTGTTTTAATTTGGACTCTCTGTGCATCCTCTTTGAGACCATATACCTGCATTATACGACTGACAGACAAGAACGGTTTGACCTAAAAATATCAAAATATAAACTACTGCGGAAAAAAAGACACCTACATCTTGGATGCCCTTGAGGTAAGCTAAAACATACCAAAATTTAATTTCAAAGTGAACTATCCGTTTAACTAGTTGACGCCTAAATTGCATATAGAACGTCCCCAGTTAATGACTTACATCAAGAGTCTTTCTCCCTGAAATTTAGAAATTTAAATTGGTGAATTTAGAAGAAATCTACAGATGCAAACAGATGGAGGATACACTCTAAAAAATGTAGTAAATCTGAGTAACTGCATCTGGTACAGTACATTAATACATAAAACAGAGTAGAAATAAGTTAACGTTAAACAATAAAAATTTACTTTTTTTTTATGAGTAATTTAACTTTTTTTATTTCCTCTAAACCTTTATAAAATAGTATTCCATACAACCACATACATGACATTGGCTTTTATTGAATTTTTACTCAATTATTTTGGTAAGTTTAATTTAAACAATCAAGTAAGATTTTCAGAGATTTTATTAAGTTAATAAAGTTAAATATTTCTGTAATATTTACTAAGCCACAGAATATTTTTTTAGAGTGTAGTAGGTTTAAAACAAACTCCATCTAAATGTGGATTTTGAAGGTTTTATTTGATGATGATGATACAGTCCTCCCTCAAATGTGAAACTAAGTCCATGTCAGTCACCATCATTTATTGTGTATGTGTGTGTACATGCATAAACATCTACAGGGACATGGACCTTCAGAAGGTTGCCCGCTGTAAGGGAGGAAAGAGAGACAACCAGGGAATGGAAGTAACAGATTTTATTTTGAAGTAGAAGACCTTTTTTTGTAATAATTTTATTAAATTGCTGTATTTTTGTATTTTGTCAATCATTTTTACAGTGATTTTTTTCAGTAAAGTTAACAAAATAGCAGCAACAGCCCTCTTCAGTTTAGAGTGAATATGTGTGTTGATTTTAAAGTGTTATGTATTCTTATAACACCAAAATAATTAAAATGATGTATAGTGCCTTGTGCAAAAATAAACAAATTATTAGTAAAACACGCCCCTCTGCTTGATGCAGTTATTTAGGTTATTCTAAATATATACTAAGTTGAAACTAGTAGCATCTTTTGAAAATGAAACAATTGTGTGAGTTTGAGGAAGATAAAATTAATTAACTTTTTAAATTATTTTTTTAAAAAGGAAGTCAGAGTTGCGTTAATATATATACTTTTTTGTAAAAAAAAAAAAAAAAAAAACGTAATTATGAGAAGTGCCCTTTATTTCACTTGAGCCCCTGCCCCTCAAAATGTCTGTGCACGTCCCTGTGTAAGCATAATACTTTTGCATAATTCATAAGGATTTCATTGAGGGTCATGATGGACGTGTGATGCACGTGTAAAGGACGTCACCTACTGGACGTCCACTAAAATGCAGTGGCTTTGCAATCACTTAACCACACTGGGCACTTTGTGATTATAATTTATTTAAACAAGATAAAGTAAATATATTTACTTTGTATACAAATCGTGTATTTCATAAAGATTACTGTTTTTTTCTGTCTTGCTTGACTAGACGTGTACGTCAGTGGACGTCTTCACAACCCCTTAAAAAACTACTTGGGCAATTAAATTAATTATTGCAGTATTAACCATGCAAGGATTATGCACAGCTTTTGCATATTTAACAAGGATTTCATAGAGGGTCATGATGGACTATAAATGCACGTGTAAAAGACGTCGCCAGGTGACGTCCTCTCACCCGATGCACTATATATTGAACTACACGTATAAAAGTCAAAATAACAATTATACATGCAACCCCAGAGAACTGTAGACATGTACAAATGTATCTGAATGCATTTTTAGGAAATGTTCTGTTACATATTTTTACCGATTTATGCCGTCCTACCGCGACTATTTTTGGCCAGGGACACGACGTTGCCGTCGGACCAATGTTTGCTGGGAACCCTTAGGTTGGGGTACGAAGGGGGAAATCATTGCAAGGTTACAGTTAGGGCACACTAGACTAAACAAAACTCTGCATCTAATAGGGAAGCATGATACTGGTTTATGTAATAATTGCAATGTACCTGATCAGCAGAGTATTGTTATGATGTGTAATAAATATGATAGCAGTAGTGAAGAGGAAAATTTAGGGCATGGGAGAGATTTTAAAAGAAATATTAAATAAATCATCAGGCCATAAAATAATGTAATATTTATTTTTAGTTTCTAAGAGCTACCAAGCTGGATAAAATCATTTGTTTTATTTATTTATTTCGTATAATGACATTGCATGTAAGCCAGAGATCATTTATAACCTGAGGGTGGCGGTAATGCACTAAAACAGTTTGCGACCGCCGTTAAAAAATCAAAGAAGAAGAATCGCACGTCACACTGCAAAGTCACCAGGGGGTGCTTCTCAATTCTTATTTGCGTATCCTCGTTTCCTCTCCTCGCTTCCTTTCCTCGCGTCTCAGCTCCGCCCCCTGTAGGATGCGAGGGAAGGCTGCAAGGAAAAGACGCGAGGACGGAGGGATCGAATGAAAGCTTTTTTTATACATTGGAATACTTGATCACTCGAGCGTCACTTTATCGCGTCATCAGCAGCGCTCAGAGGATCTGCCCTCATGTTGTTGAAATTTGTTTATTTAAGAAATTCATAATAAATAATAATAAAGAAAGATACCCTGTTTAAATATGTGAGGTGTGTGGTTTATATAAACTGCAAAAGTAAAGTATAAATCAAAATGATTGTGACCGATGTGAAGGGGGAGGAGAATTTATACATGCGTCACGTTTAAGTCGATAAAACTCTTCCGCATAGGATACACCCGTGTATCCTCGCTCATGACTCCTCTGGAAGCCTCCTCACTCCTCGATCCTCAACTCCTCGCGGTGCAATTAGAGAATTGAGATGTCCTTCAAGATGGCTGAGCTCGATCGGTTTCCGGGTCATAGGATGGAGGACGGAGGAGAGAGGAGACGAGGAGGGATATTGAGAAGCACCCCAGGAAAAGTATCCTGCCGATGAAAGAGGCTGCTGACACGTGGAGAGAGACACTGCCTTAATTGGACTAAAACCCTAAAACAGGTAAGTAAACATTTTTAAAAAATTAATTTAATATGTTATTCAGTTGAGAGATGATATCAGATGAATTGGAAGTCACACATGTCCCCTAATACCTTGAAAAACTTGTGCGCGGGCACATTAACCGAAAAGTCGACAAATGCGCCCGCGCGTTTTGCCGTTTTTTTTTTTTTTTTTTTTCACATAGCAGCAAAATAGAATTAAAATACTCCGTCATTTATGGTCATACAGACTTGAAATATGGAAAAAATAAACTGTAAAATGTCTTTTTTATGTGTCCACTTACAATCGAAACAAAACATTATGCTTTTGTGTGCTCTCTGCCTCTCCTTCTCCATGAACTTTTTTTCTGGAGCAGGTCTCTAAACGTAAGCAAAACTCAGCAAATACACACTGGCAAGAGTAATCTTTATAATAATTTAAGTGTTTACTTTTTAATGATCTAATTCAAAACGAAAGAGAATATTCTGTTTATGTAATCTATATAAAAAGAGAGACGTTAGTCGTTCTCATGGCAACTCATTATCTGCTAATCACCCGCTGAAAGCGCGCGCTATTCAAACGCAAATATCTTTGTTCTAATATGAATCGCGTTTGTTTGCGTGAATGAACGGCTCAGATGCTCGTTTACTACAATTACAACATGCTATTTTTACATGAACGTAACCCTATTATAGTTTAGCTTTTCCTTAACTATATTGCAATACTGAGATGAGTAAAAAAATGCAATGTTTTAAACGTATGCTATTACACTGCAAATTAAAATGTATACGCCCTATATTAATGTATCATAAAATATATATATGTTAGAGACGAAATATGATTTTTTTAGACAATACTAATGAATCCTTAACTTTGAAATACGTATGATAAAATTTATGCTTTTTACAAAGGAAAAATTACACTTAGAATAGTTAAAATTGTAATTGTTGTTGACTTTCATATTATTGTGTTTCATTAGTCACAAATTTGGGGAGAGGATAAATATTCCAAACCTGTCTGAAAATACAATATGATGATTAACTGCACAATTTAGAAATGTTTACCTTGGATATTATAAAATTTGCTTGCATAAAAATTTGTTTAACTTTAAACCAATTCTGTAGAATGGCCCATATAGCCTATTTGAACAGGATTTGTTTCCAGGTATGACTGTGGGCTTTTGACTTTCATTTATATTAGTATTATTTTGTTAACTATATGCTAAATAAATTAAAAGCAATATACTGTGTCTGTGTGTGTGTATATGTATACATTTCTTGTCAGCCGTCTTCTTAGGTGTGTCTTCTTAGCTACAATGAAGTTTTAAGAGTTTTTATCCAGTCATCAATGGCTTATTGATCATTATAGGTGTTATCAATAATTAAGTTGTTGTTGCTAGTTTGAGTCGAGAAATACACATTTCAGCATTATCATCACTAATCTGTGTGCATTTTCCTTGAGAACCAAGCAAGTTGACTCATGAAACCATTTGTTTATTATATCGTGATTGCATATCTCAATCACAATATTGACCTCAATAATTGCAATATGACATTTTCCCCAAATCGTGCAGCCCTTGCCAGAAGTATATAGCCTAGATATCTTTACACTGTCCGCTCAGTACAACAGAGGCAGGAGCTCTGCACTGGGGTTGCTCGAGTTATATGGGCACACAACTTGCTACAAAAGCTATATCCGATATTACGAAAAATAAAGTAATATTTGACAAATTTTGTCTTTCAGATTATGAAAATGTTCAAAGGCCAATCTCAAGATACTCTGGGAGGTCTTTCTCAGAGCAAATGGTCACTTCTAAGAGGTTTGTTTAATCGATTCCAGAAAACAACAGTGTCCCATGCCCCCATTTCTTTAATCCACTCTTGGCATTCTCACCCATGCTACAGTTCCTGTAGATTACCACACACATGTAATTTCTAAATGGTGAATTTGTTTCTTCAGGCTCTTTACCAACCGGCTGATGGCAAAATTCAATATGAAGGGAAAGGTGAAGAAGCAGAAACTGCCTCTGGAGACGACTAAAACTTTTGAAAGGTAAAGGTACACAGCACCCCCCCCCCTCCCCCCTTAAGCTTTTAGTTAAAGCTTAACTAAGAGACAAATTATGTTAGTATTATTATAATAAAATGATACCCAATTGTACTTTTTAAACTGGTAACCTACTGAACAAACTTTAAAAAAAAATTGCAAATTGAAAATCACATGCTACATGCATAAAGTTTAAAAACACAATGAACTAATTTCTTCTTTTTTTTTTACTTTTTTTTTTTACATTGTTCTATTTTAATAAATTAAAAGCACTCAGATAGACAAAAGTGAGGGTAAGCATTAAGACAAATCATCAAGACAAAGTTAATCATTCAAGGGCTGTGAGTATTTTCTCTTTGCCTTTTGTTTGATTCACATTAATGGTGCAATCATCAGAAGGTTTATTAGACTGAATGCAGATCAAATAATACCAATCTCCCCTTTTCTCCAAACTATTTACACCAATTTAAGATATGAACTGTGTTTAAGTGAATACTCTCCAATCCGGTCATTTTGACATATTTTGTTGTGTATTTGATGGTTAAATGCGCACACAAAGCCTAAAGTATAATTTGCTTGTCTAGTTGCGGTCGGTTTCGGTGCGCACACACATAAGCCACCTTGAAGTTGGAAACAGCGTCCCTTGCTCGGATTATTGTTCATTATTACATGGCTTGGTTGAACTCTAATGTAGAAAGCGGTGTGTTATTTCTTGATAACAGAACTCTGCTAAGTATAACACACCGTTGCCATGAAAAACAGGTTTGCTATGGACGCAGGATTCTAACCGTAGAGACGGAACGGAGTATTTTCTTTAGCAGAAGCAATACAATCCTTTTTAAATGAATAAACTCCTTTTTAAATAAATTTTTTATGTCAAATTATTAATTTATTTGGTGGGTAGCCATGTAATAAGCGGGATAATGTAGAGCGAGTCGGTTGTTATAGCGAATACAACCCCTTCAGGCAGATTCAAGACCCCTCCGCATCAGCCTGTCGGGGTTATATTCGCTATAACATCCGCCTTGCTTTACATTATCCATTACTTAGATAGCTATTTTTTATTATCAAACAAGTAACTGCAGTGCAACAGTAGAGACTGCATTTTACAACAACTCTCTTCTGCATTGCAAATATCAAAAATGCATCATAGACAGATGATTTAATATTATCTCGTATAGAAACGGCTGGCAAAGATAGAATTTGCAAGATAACATCTATTTATCATTAATAAATAGTAAGTGCATTTTCTCAATTTCTCCAGTACTGACAGCAGAACTGATAACGTTGGAGCTGGATACTTCACTGGCTTACCTCTTTCTAAACTCATCTACAAGTAATCTAGTATTTGCTAAAATGGAAGTTATAGTATCCAAAAGCATTACATTTGGGCTGTGCTTGAGAAATTTTATTATATGCAGTCTCTCTCAATTCATGATTGCTATCTTAAATATCTTGTCACCCAAGGCCACTGTCTATTGCAGTCTTACACCTTCCTAACATACAGCGACCATAGACTGTAAAAAATATGGACAAAGCGTCTGTGACGTCACCCATAGACTTTCTGAAGAACGGGTTTGAAGCCGTTTATGGGGGGTATGGGCGGCGCCATCTTGGAAAGTCTTGGGAAATCCTAACCCCGCCCACCATAGACTATGCCGCCCTCCTTCTGACTCAGCGCAGCGTCACTCAGCTCGCTCTGCTACTCCGGTTATCTGTGTATATTTTAGGCAACGAAATATGTTATAAAACACCATACTTACTCTTTTCGTTTTCATTTAAAGAAATCTTACACATTATAGCCACACAAATGTGGTTCAGGCAACGCATATTGATTATATTCAACTGCACATAACGTTTGCCTATTTATGAAAAAACAAAATATAAAACACAAACCTGCCTCTTTTTCATTTTAAATATAATATAAAAATATTAAACATTTTGGTCCAGGCAATATGCATTTGTACTAAACAACAGATTTTGCAGTAAACAACATTACAGAGCATATTCGTTGTATTAAAATTTAAAATGACAAAACTCAACCCAGTCTCTTTTTGTTAAATTTCAATTTTATCAATATTAGCCATTATAAAAGTATAAGTAAAAGGTATAAGAAGCTATACAAATAAAGCAAACAATTCAGTCAAACATACAAAGTCAGCGTTCTAGTCTATACCATACATCGGTAAAGTTAAATAGCTTATAAAGTTATGAAACTTCCCCTCAGCCAAAACGATTGCCCAGGGAAAAAATTATAGATTCACGAGACCAAAAATCGCCCGTTCGATATACACAAGACGAATTATATCTCATGTTTAACCACTACAGAGTCCGCGGCATTGGCGGCAAACCTCAGAACGTCTAGCCGAGGAAAGGCTGTTCCAGGCGGGGTACATGAACGCCGAGCGCCCGGTCATCGCTGGATCAACCGGATAAAATTTTCATAAATCTTTAAATAAACCACAGATTTGAGCTTTAAACAACTACATTCTCGCCTGAAAAACTCTTAAAACTACATTTCATGATACAGAAACAGTAGTATTATATGTCAACTGTATTAAAAAATGGCGCTTATGTTGTCATTTTCCGTGGCGCTGCCTTGTCAGCTGTCAATCAAGCTGTCAATCAAAGTTAACCACGCCCTTATTGTCATACATTTTATATCTAAATACGATCTAAACTAACGAGTTAGAAAAAAATTCACCCCCCTCACAGTTGTCAGGCACTCGGAAGCTATCGAAAAATACAATAAAAGTCCATGGGACCAACCTGTAAAAACATGAATTTATGCTGTGAAAACGGACATTTTAACATGGGGGCTATGGACATTTGCTCCCTTTTGGGACCTGCCCCTAGCGGATTATCGATGTATTGCAGTTTTTCGCACTTCCGGGTAGGCTTCATTTTTCAGATCAGAATGTTGCCGCTTGACAGCGACGCGAGTTTACAGAACCCATTTTCAGTCATTTGTTTGCTGCCATATACCACACCAGTCACCATTGGTCACTGTAGTATTGCCACTTCAAGGATTAGTTCACCTCAAAATGAAAATTTCCTGATAATTTACTCACCCCAATGCCATCCAAGATATTCATGTCTTTCTTTCTTCAGAGGAAAAGAATTAAGTTTTTGAGGAAAACATTCCAGGATTTTTCTCCACACAATGCAGTTTCACGCTGGACGTAGGCAGAAGTACCGCCCCATTGTTTACAAAGTGAACTTGCGAAGACTAATACAAACCATTTTAAATAAACTGACAAAAATCCATAAATATGTCATTCAACATACAATAAATTTGAACAATCCTCCTCCTCCACGCTTGTAAACAATGAGCCGGTATAAAAATATTGTATGTTAGCTTGCAATGTTAACAATGTAACTGGTTTTCTTTACATGCTTATGGATTTTTTTGTTTTTGTTCAACTCTTGCAGCTGCAGTCATGAAATGGGATAAAGAAGCTACAGAGGCTACAATCAAGCATCATGCAGCAGAACATCTTAAACGTGCCGTGGAGGGCATACAGGGGTGGAAATAATGAGGAATTTTACATGAGTACTGTAAGGCGCGTGTGTTTATTTATAGTTCAGGGGACTTTGTCTCTCTCCCCCTTTCCAACCACCCTCCCCCAATCTTGGTCTGGAGTAATTTGTTTTTTGTTCACTTGGCAGTTCAGTGTAACCATTAGAGTTGTTTTATTTATCAGCCTGTTCATAATTTGCTGAAAACCTCATTAAAGATGGAAAAAAATTGTCATTTCAAACTATTTTTGCTTTTTTTTAAAAAAAAAAAAATCAGATGTCACTTATTTCCAATTGCAAAAATATAAGGCTACTAAAACGTATTTGCATGTTTTAGACAGGTGCATCAAAGGGATAGGTATTAATTTATTATTTACAATTTTAAAGCAGTAGTTCTGCACACTGCTTTTACTATGACTAGATTGAGTTTTATTGAATACCATGTTGTCATCCAACCTTGGAACAAAAGCCTGTTTGATGACCAAAACATGGTTTAATAAAGCTAATAGTAAAGCTAATTTCGTTTGTACATCTTAAAAACTTTTATGAATGTTCTTTAGACGTCTGTAAGTGACGTTGAAATGACGTGAAAACTTTCATTTACAACATTGTAAAGATGTCACTTGGACATCAAAAATCAACATTTAAAAGAGATGTCTAATGAACGTTCACTATGTACGTCAATAGTGAACGCTAAAAAGACGTCAAAAACTTTCATTCTGGCTCTTCAATGGACGTCTTCTGAACGTTCACTTTTTATGTCAGTTGTACGTCAACAGTGAACGTCAAAAAGACGTCTAAAAAAAGACGTCATAAAAACTTTCATTCTGGCTCTTCAGCGGACGTCTTCTGAACGTTCACTTTTTATCTCAGTTGGACGTCAACAGTGAATGTCAAAAAGACGTCTAAAAAAGACGTTCAAGCTGACTCTTCATTGGACGTCTTTTAAACGTTCACTTTTTATGTCACTTGGACGTCAACATTGAACGTCAAAAAGACGTCTAAAGACGTCATAAAAACTTTCATTCTGGCTCCTCAGCGGACGTCTTCTGAACGTTCACTTTTTATGTCAGTTGGACGTCAAAAAGACGTCTAAAAAAGACGTTCAAGCTGACTCTTCATTGGATGTCTTTTGAACGTTCATTTTTTATGTCACTTGGACGTCAACATTGAACGTCAAAAAGACGTCTAAAAAAGACGTCATAAAAACTTTCATTCTGGCTACTCAGTGGACGTCTTCTGAACGTTCGACAAAGACGTTGTAATGACGTCGTTTGGACGTGTCTGTGCTCAGTTGGGACTACAGGCTTAAGTCTTGCCTGTGAAGTGTGAAACCCGGGGTATTATGTTGTAACTTGTATATAATTATGCCAATGTTACCAAAGTGTTGCGTTGGACAGAACTCTAAACCAACAGGTTGTGTACCAGTGCCACACAGGGTGAAAAAGGATGTTGACATTATTAGGCATAAGAGTGTTTCTAAAGGAAAGGTCAAGAATTTGTGAAAGTGTAAAAGGGTCATTATGAGTCACATGAATGTAACTGTCACCGATACCAATTCATTAGATTTTCATATAGATCTACATACAGAATTGTATATGAATATGCAGTGTTTGCTCTGTTTAATATACTGTTTGCTCTATTAAATTGCGCTTTATCAGAACAGTGGTAAATAAATATTATATATGGTCAGTTACTGTAAGTTCTTACAGTATTTTTAATCTTTAATTTTTAATGTTTAATTTTTAATCATGCACTGCAATGAAAAAACAATTTAACAAATTGATTAAATATAACAGCCAGCCTACAAATACAACCAAATAAATAGCACATTATATATATATATATATATATATATATATATATATATATATATATATATATATATATATATTCATATTTTCCTGTAATTGCAATGTTGCCACACTATTGGCTGTCTCTCCTAGCTGTTTTGAGCATGATTGGTTATTCTCTGTTTATTCTGACTGTCATCCAGGAATCTAGCCAATGACAACTAAGCGCGCCTTTACGAGTCAAGTTTGAATAAACGTCAGTTGAGCGAGTCGGTGTTTGCTTTGCTGCTGCGCGGGATCTTCAATATTAGCCTATTCTGTGGGTTTTACATCGTTTAAAACATGGATTATTTTACATCGGACATGCTAAATGTTTATTTTGAGCGAGTTGCTGGGTGTTGCTGGATGTAAATGAAGAACAAACAAGGAATATGGACAAAGAATTTTAACAATGGACATATTGCAATCTTCGGAAGGTAAATAACTTTATTTTATACAAATTCTGCTACATCAAGATATAGTGTATTAAATTGAGAATCTAAACGCGTTTAGAGCAATATTATTAGTGCATACGGTATTCCAATGTATTAATGTTATGCTGCTAGCATGTGTAACTTGTCTAACTTAATAGTTTATGATAAAAAAATAAAATAAAACTCAGCATGGGAGCTTTACAACGAGTGAACTGAGAATATTGTATCTTTAGACAGAAAGGAACTGTCACAGTCTTACTCTAAGAATCTGCAAACTATGCTTTTGGCTATTGTTGATCGCGGGATGGCTAACCGATCAGTTAAATTAACGAGTCGTAATAATATGTTTTGGAGCTGGTGAGTCAATTTTGCAAGCTTTTGCAAATGTCTCCATTAGTAAGTAAAACAAATAACTAATATTGATGTGTATGTGTGTGTTTCCTTCTTGATCCAGGCATTTTGGGAATAAATATTATCCAGCCACACGATGTTCAGAAGCGGTGAGTATTGTATCGAGGGTGAGTAAGCTACATAATGAGAGAACTTTTTTTTTTTTTTTTTTTTTTGGATGAGCTGTTCTTTTAAAGGATTAGTTCACCTCAAAGTTGAAAATTGTGTCATCATTTACTCACCCTCAAGTTGTTTCAAACCTGTATGAATTTCTTTCTTCTGCTGAACACAAAGATATTTTGAAGAATGTCTGTAACTTGGGTCCCATTGACTTCCATAGCATTTTTTGTTTCCTACAATGGAAGTCAATGGGACCCAAGTCTGTCTGTTTACCGACATTCTTCAAAATATCTTTCTTTGTGTTCAGCAGAAGAAAGAAATTCATACAGGTTTAAATCAACTTGAGGGTGAGTAAATGATGACACAATTTGAGGTGAACTAATCCTTTAAGGACATTTGCTAAATTAACCATGTTTTTTATTATAGTGTAGAAACCATGTTTTTATGGTGGATTGATTACAATAATTTATTAAGTGAGTATAGGAGCAGGGTTCACTGTATATATTAATAAACTTTTAGAGTGCTGGCCTGGATAATTGTAATACGTAAAATAGGAAAGAGGCCGCACTATGCATACACTTTTATTTTAACTTTAACTTTAACTGTATATTAAGCAGCTTCCTAACGTATAGTTCGGGGAACACACTTAGGAACATAAACATATATCTTTACATAAAGATATATCTTTCGAGCTCTCTTAGCGTGCTAAGAGTGAGCGTTATCGGGAAACCGGGCCCAGAGTGTTAGCAAATATTAAGCAGACAGTCTACCAATACTCTAATGACAGATAGTTGACATGTAGTTGCAAAGTTACTTATAGTTAGTAGAATGTCTAAAGTGGACTATCGAAATAAAGTGTTACCCAGTATCTAAATCCGCAGTCAATTTTAAAGGCACAATGCACTCCGAAATTAAAAAATGATCTCTTTTTTTCTTCTCTCGTGCCATTCCAGATGTATATCTGACTTTCTTTCCACAAAGATTTTTTGAAAAATTATCCATTATTGTAAGCCAATATAATGCAAGTGCATACGCCAGAAACTTCATACAGCCTACTCACAGCTTGCTGTGTTGTTCACACAAGATGTTTTCTGCACTTATCATATGAGCTTTACAATGCTCTTGGACTTTTTCGACCTTCAGCATTTTGGTGTCTATTCACTTGCATTATTTGACACACAAACACAAGAGATGGATAATATTTCTAAAAGTCTAGTTTATTTTTTCTAAAATATGTGTTTCATCTGAAGAAAGAAAATCATATACCTTTCGGTCGGCATAAGGTAGATAAAATGAATGGGGAATCAGTTTGCTCTCCTTTACCTAGTATTATTTATAAACCTTACATGTGATTTAATAAATGTACAATTAAAGGGGTGTTCCAAGCAAGCATCTAAATCCCTTCACAAAGAGCCCTTCCACAAAAGGGTTAGCAAAGGGGGACATGCATGCGATGGTAAATTAACTGAAGTAATTTTATCTTATAGTCATTTTATATTATATTTATGGTAATGTGACCTAGGATGGCAAGTTCCTGTGATTCATTTTAAAACTAGATATGGTGGAAGAGTTCCATTTAACATAGAATAATTGAGTTGTTTGTTTGGGTTTGCTATATTACACACATTTTCATCATACCGAAGTTCCATAGGTAAAACTTTTATTAATAGATGCGTTAATGTAACTACCTGCAGGGTTAAAAGAAAAGACGTCAAGAACACACAAACTTAAGGAACTTTTACACATCAACAATGTACTAAAAACGGAAGAGTTTTTTCTTTGTTCAGATGACAACGTTATTAAAACGATTACCGTTTGGACAGATCCACTGTGTTAATCTACATGTTCCTTCTTTTGGTGATGCACATTTTTCTATCAGACATAAGTTTTAGATACCAGACAAAACGAATGAAATGTGACCCATGCTAATTAATTCCCCCCTTTTACCTCTCTCTTTTATCTTTCTGTGGCCAGGATCCGTCATTCATCAGAACAGCTACCAAGAGAAGTGAGTATTCGTCCTCTACCTCCTTTGTCTCAATGTTATTTCAACACAATTGGTCTCCAAAGTACTATATGTATGTGTTTATATTAGGGGTGTAAGATTAAGAAAATGTCATAATTCGATACAATTGCGATTTTCGATTCAAAAACGATTCTCGATAAATAAAAAAACTATTCACAGTATGTAAATGTAGTCACTTTTCCTATGTAGGTATTAGGGATGTGCATTTCCATAACTGAGGCCGATACGATACGCATCTCGATGGATAACCAACGATACAATACATTAATGATACAGATAAGCAGCTGCCAGCTACCAATGCAATGCAATACGATTCACTATTATTACGATCCGGTGCGATTCGATTTCGATTCAACGCATTGCAAAAATATGATGCTATGCAATTCAATATGGTATAGATAGTTAACTTTTATTTCTTTTGTTCAGACATAGGGCAAATCATAAAGTAGCTTAAGTGCCATCTGACTTTTAACACATGGCTCTCTCACAATCAAAAGATTTGGTTTCCACAAAAAAAGCAGGTACTGTAGGCTAACTGACCAGAAAGCAGGTGCTGGTATTATGTGCTTCACGGGCCGTTTATCAGTTTGGACCAGTGCAGCGCGAGCCGATCTTGATCAAGCGACACTGTTACTACACGCTAGAGATCCCCACTGAAGTAATAACATCGCTGCGAGATCTAGTGAGAAGCATTCATATTTCTCTGTTATTAGCGGATCAAACAGCGCTGACGTGGAAACATTGTGCCATCAAGCAACATTCACCATGGATTTACTGTAGTAACACTAACTGTAACCATGGAAGTTTGGCAGGAATAGTAGGCTTTAATGCTTTCAAGTTACATTACGTTGGTTTTATTTTGACATAAATAAAATTACTGCCCTCAAATGTTAATCTGAACTAAAATAAACCTTTGTTTATAACTACAATATTACATTTCATTTTTTTCAAGGAGCTGTTTTACATGCTTCTAAGAGTCAATTATAGCTTCATCATTCCTCAAAGTAAAAAAAAAAAATCATACTTTATGATGTTAGGTTTAATACAAAAAAAAAGTTAAAAATATTAAATCAAGGAAATTTCTCTGGCATTTCTTTCTTTTTCCTGTATCGAAAACGTACCGAACCGTGACACAAGTGTATCGTATTGAACCGAACCATGAATTTTGTGAACCGTTAACTTGCACCCCTAATATGTGTGTGTGTGTGTGTGTGTATATGGGGCTGTTTAAATCTGGCCACTTGATGCGTTTTCTCAGATCGGATAGCTATCTGTTTTATCACAACAATTCCATTTACACCTGGTCACATAAATGTGTTTTTGCAAAACGGATATAAATCCGATCTTCGATTCCCTCGCTATGCAAATTTAATGGCGTTCACGTCACCGAAAGCAACAGATATGAGCTGCATTTTATTGATCATCCGTTAAAATTTCTAAATCAAAGACCGCAATAGGAGAGAGCGCAAGAGCCCTGGTAAGATCATTTCGTTTCTTTACTTTTAATGATGATAACTGTGTGTTAAGCATCGGGGACTTTCACTTTGATTTGCGATAGTTTGCACGTTGGCTTGATGAATAACGTTAGATGGTCAGCGGCGATGCGGCAGTAGCGTCGTCATAACTGGCTATAACATGAAATATAGCCTCTAACACACCTTTATTTTAGAGCGTTTTTGGGAGGAGTAAAATTTACATATGTGGTTTCAACAACCAGATGCATTTACACCTGTCCAGTTTCTTCTGGAATGCGGCCCAGACCACCTCCTGAAGTGGTTTGAGCAATCAGATTCAAATGCGTCACAAATGCGTTTCGGAGGGCATTTACACCTGGTCTTTTCAAGATCATATAGCTATCCGATCACTAAAATCGCATGAAGTTGTAAATGGCCCCTGTGTGTGTGTGTGTGTGTGTGTGTGTGTGTGTGTGTGTGTGTGTGTGTGTGTGTGTGTGTGTGTGTGGAATGCCTTATATCAGGCTTGATGTAATTTTACTTGATTTGTGATTTATTTCATTTAATTGATTCGAGTACTCAAATTTTCAACTGTGTATCTCTGCTATAAGCTAAACCACAACAGTGGCATTTGTATTTATTTATTTTACATGTGGATTTTTTTGCTTTGATTGTAGCTGCTGTCATGAAATGGGACCCAGCTGCAACAGAGGCCCAAATAAAGTCTGTAGCCGATCATCTGAAACTGCTTGCTGCTATAAATGAAGCTTGTGAACCTTATAGCAGCCATATTTTGTTAATTGTTATGTTATATTGTTTTAACAACATTTTATAGATTATTTAAAGGGAAATTGTGTTAATTTACAACTTTACTGTTCTGGCTTTTAAGTTTTATTGTGTTAATTTATACTTTACTCTTCCGGCTGTTAAGTTTTGGTCCAGCAGAACAAAATAGTAATAAAAATATATTTTGAGATTTAAATAGTTGATTTCTTGGAGTGATTAGTTTGGTTTACAGGAAAATGGTAAGCAGTTTATTACAGTTATATTGTTAAGATATACAAATGCAAGTATATACACTACACAGTTATTCAATTGAATATTCAATATTATCAATATTCTTTAAAATCTTATTTAGGTCTATGGTCTGTGTGTCTGCAGTTTCATGACACGACAACCATTAACAATGAGTAACTGGGGTTTTCTCAGTGAGAACTAGCTCACTCACTGCCACTGTTTTGTAAATATTTGTAAGTAAATATTTTTTAAAGTTGGATCCTTGCAAAATGCACATATGGGATTTCCATGTTAGTATGGGTCTTTAACAGTCTTTGACATTTCTACTACAGAAAACACGTCTAATACAACTTTTATTCTGGCTGCCTTTAGATGTCTAACAATTACGTCTGTAGCACGTCTTTACTTGACATCTATACAATGTCCAGAAAAGACGTCAAAAACAACTTTCATTCTGGCTCCTGTGAGGACGTCTTCTGGATGTCTAAGAATGACGTCTTTAGCACGTCTTTAATTGACGTCTATACAATGTCCAGAAAAGACGTCAAAAAAAACTTTCATTCTGGCTCCTGTGAGGACGTCTTCTGGATGTCTAAGAATGACGTCTTTAGCACGTCTTTAATTGACGTCTATACAATGTCCAGAAAAGACGTCAAAAACAACTTTCATTCTGGCTCCTGTGAGGACGTCTTCTAGATGTCTAAGAATGACGTCTGTAGCACGTCTTTAATTGACGTCTATACAATGTCCAGAAAAGACGTCAAAAAAAACTTTCATTCTGGCTCCTGTGAGGACGTCTTCTAGATGTCTAAGAATGACGTCTGTAGCACGTCTTTAATTGACGTCTATACAATGTCCAGAAAAGACGTCAAAAAAAACTTTCATTCTGGCTCCTGTGAGGACGTCTTCTAGATGTCTAAGAATGACGTCTGTAGCACGTCTTTAATTGACGTCTATACAATGTCCAGAAAAGACGTCAAAAAAAACTTTCATTCTGGCTCCTGTGAGGACGTCTTCTTGGATGTCTAAGAATGACGTCTGTAGCACGTCTTTAATTGACGTCTATACAACGTCCAGAAAAGACGTCAAAAAAAACTTTCATTCTGGCTCCTGTGAGGACGTCTTCTAGATGTCTAAGAATGACGTCTTTAGCACGTCTTTAATTGACGTCTATACAATGTCCAGAAAAGAAGTCAAAAAACCTTTCATTCTGGCTCCTGTGAGGACGTCTTCTGGATGTCTAAAAATGACGTCTTTAGCACGTCTTTAATTGACGTCTATACAATGTCCAGAAAAGAAGTCAAAAAACCTTTCATTCTGGCTCCTGTGAGGACGTCTTCTGGATGTCTAAGAATGACGTCTTTAGCACGTCTTTAATTGACGTCTATACAATGTCCAGAAAAGACGTCAAAAACAACTTTCATTCTGGCTCCTGTGAGGACGTCTTCTGGATGTCTAAGAATGACGTCTTTAGCACGTCTTTAATTGACGTCTATACAATGTCCAGAAAAGACGTCAAAAAAACCTTTCATTCTGGCTCCTGTGAGGACGTCTTCTGGATGTCTAAAAATGACGTCTTTAGCACGTCTTTAATTGACGTCTATACAATGTCCAGAAAAGAAGTCAAAAAACCTTTCATTCTGGCTCCTGTGAGGACGTCTTCTGGATGTCTAAGAATGACGTCTTTAGCACGTCTTTAATTGACGTCTATACAATGTCCAGAAAAGACGTCAAAAAAAACTTTCATTCTGGCTCCTGTGAGGACGTCTTCTGGATGTCTAAGAATGACGTCTTTAGCACGTCTTTAATTGACGTCTATACAATGTCCAGAAAAGACGTCAAAAACAACTTTCATTCTGGCTCCTGAGAGGACGTCTTCTGGATGTCTAAGAATGACGTCTTTAGCACGTCTTTAATTGACGTCTATACAATGTCCAGAAAAGACGTCAAAAGAAACTTTCATTCTGGCTCCTGTGAGGACGTCTTCTGGATGTCTAAGAATGACGTCTTTAGCACGTCTTTAATTGACGTCTATACAATGTCCAGAAAAGACGTCAAAAACAACTTTCATTCTGGCTCCTGTGAGGACGTCTTCTAGATGTCTAAGAATGACGTCTGTAGCACGTCTTTAATTGACGTCTATACAATGTCCAGAAAAGACGTCAAAAAAAACTTTCATTCTGGCTCCTGTGAGGACGTCTTCTAGATGTCTAAGAATGACGTCTGTAGCACGTCTTTAATTGACGTCTATACAATGTCCAGAAAAGACGTCAAAAAAAACTTTCATTCTGGCTCCTGTGAGGACGTCTTCTAGATGTCTAAGAATGACGTCTGTAGCACGTCTTTAATTGACGTCTATACAATGTCCAGAAAAGACGTCAAAAAAAACTTTCATTCTGGCTCCTGTGAGGACGTCTTCTGGATGTCTAAGAATGACGTCTGTAGCACGTCTTTAATTGACGTCTATACAATGTCCAGAAAAGACGTCAAAAAAAACTTTCATTCTGGCTCCTGTGAGGACGTCTTCTAGATGTCTAAGAATGACGTCTTTAGCACGTCTTTAATTGACGTCTATACAATGTCCAGAAAAGAAGTCAAAAAACCTTTCATTCTGGCTCCTGTGAGGACGTCTTCTGGATGTCTAAAAATGACGTCTTTAGCACGTCTTTAATTGACGTCTATACAATGTCCAGAAAAGAAGTCAAAAAACCTTTCATTCTGGCTCCTGTGAGGACGTCTTCTGGATGTCTAAGAATGACGTCTTTAGCACGTCTTTAATTGACGTCTATACAATGTCCAGAAAAGACGTCAAAAACAACTTTCATTCTGGCTCCTGTGAGGACGTCTTCTGGATGTCTAAGAATGACGTCTTTAGCACGTCTTTAATTGACGTCTAAACAATGTCCAGAAAAGACGTCAAAAACAACTTTCATTCTGGCTCCTGTGAGGACGTCTTCTGGATGTCTAAGAATGACGTCTTTAGCACGTCTTTAATTGACGTCTAAACAATGTCCAGAAAAGACGTCAAAAACAACTTTCATTCTGGCTCCTGTGAGGACGTCTTCTGGATGTCTAAGAATGATGTCTTTAGCACGTCTTTAATTGACGTCTAAACAATGTCCAGAAAAGACGTCAAAAACAACTTTCATTCTGGCTCCTGTGAGGACGTCTTCTGGATGTCTAAGAATGACGTCTTTAGCACGTCTTTAATTGACGTCTATACAATGTCCAGAAAAGACGTCAAAAACAACTTTCATTCTGGCTCCTGTGAGGACGTCTTCTGGATGTCTAAGAATGACGTCTTTAGCACGTCTTCTAGACGACTTTTTGCTCGCTGGGTGGTATCTTATCATCAGCACAATCTGGATTCCGACCTAATCACTCTACTACCACAGCTCTCCTCAACTTTACAAATGATGTATATACAGCATTTGATGAAGGAAAATATACTGGAGCCATCTTTATTGATTTTTCGAAAGCGTTTGATACAGTTGATCATTATTTACTCCTAGATAAATTGTATTCGATTGGCTTAAGCCAAAGATCTTTATTATGGTTTAATGCCTATTTACATGGTAGGCGTCAATACGTTGCATCACAAAATACATGCTCCACTAGTATAATTATAGGTAAAGGTGTACCCCAAGGTTCTGTGCTGGGGCCACTCCTTTTTTCTATTTATATTAATGATATGCCCTGTATTTGTTTATCCTGTAATGTCCATCTTTATGCTGATGATACGGTCCTATATGCATCGTATAACCAAAAGAACCAGGTACAAAATGCATTACAATCAGATTTTATCATTGTCCAAAAATGGCTTAGAGAGCACAACCTTTTTCTTAATGAGAAAAAAACATGCACTATGTTGTTTAAGCTGAAACCATCTAAAGTTACCACGAATGAAATACAAATCTGCATGAATGATGGAAGATCTCTTGTAGATGTAAATGCATTTAAGTACCTGGGACTGTGGTTAGATACTGAGCTATCATTTAATGCTCATATTGAAGCTACAGTCAAGAAAGTTAAACAATGCTTGTGTCAGTTGTACCGTTCAATTGATTGTTTTACATTTGGTACAAGAAAGCGTATTGCACAACAACTCCTATTGCCGCTAATTGATTATGCAGATATTGTTTACCATACATCAAGTGTTACTTCTCTCAAAGCTCTAGATCTTTTATTTAATTCCATATGTAGATTTGTTTTAAGGTATCCATTTATGACACATCACTGTACGCTCTATGAAAAATTGGACTGGCTCCAACCTAAAGAAAGAAGAAGGTATCACTGGTATATGTTTATTTTTAATTGCATTAATTATGGCAATAAATGTCCCCCTTATCTTCAACAATATTTTGTCAGACACATCTCAGCCTATCCCATACGACATTTGCTACATCCATTTTTTGCTATACCAAGAATCCGACGGGAAATTGGGAGAAGAGCATTTTGTCATAAAGCTCCTATGGACTGGAATAACCTCCCATTGTCACTGAAATCTATTACATCTTTACATTTATTTAAATCAGCAATATTTTCATATTTAAAGACACCATGTACATGTTTTAATTGAGGATTCCTTTTTTCAGTTCATATTGTAGTAAATCTTGGGCACAAATCTTGCTGTAATGTCATGTAAACATTCTATGAGGCCTTATTATTATTATTATTATTATTATTATTTATTATTTATTTTTTATTTATTGTTTTGTCAATGTAAACCATGTAATGTATTGTATAATTTGGGGAGGTGGTGGGTCTTATGGGGGAAAATGCTGTGAATGATGTCCTGTCGAGTTTGGTCTTTTATTTTTGTGCTGTCTTTGTTTTCACATGTGTTATTGTGTATTGTTATGTTTTGAGCATGTGTGGCTCTTGGTGTTATTTTCAATTAGTGATTGAATGGACCCCCCTTGAAAATGAGATGGTACATCTCAAGGGGCTATCCAAAATAAAATAAAAAGGAACATTGGCCTAGTTTTATTTATTAGGGTGAAGCAAATGATGAAGACACTCTGTGTGTGTGTTCTCAGAGTTGCTGATGTGAATGCACTGGGCTTTTTATTATGGCAAACATTTGAATGTGTGGCATAAAGAGGGACTGGCCCTTACACATCTCTTTTGTAGGATTTTACACAACCTGCCCCAGAAACTGAGGCCTCTACCTCAATGGGCTTCAGAAGAAATGTGTAAGGATTTAAAACCCTTGACTTAAATTACAGTCAGTCCTGTGTTTGTAGGAAGTCAAGGAACTTTTTGTGATTTTGATGAGCCTCCAGAAAACTTGTAATGATCATGTTTGTGGTGGAATTAGTCAGGACCCTGTACTAAAGGAGTCTTGAACTAGACTGCACACTAAAGGAGACTTGAACTAGACTGCACACTAAAGGAGACTTGAACTAGACTGCACACTAAAGGAGTCTTGAACTAGACTGCACACTAAAGGAGTCTCGAACTAGACTGCACACTAAAGGAGACTCGAACTAGACTGCACACTAAAGGAGTCTCGAACTAGACTGCACACTAAAGGAGTCTCGAACTAGACTGCACACTAAAGGAGTCTCGAACTAGACTGCACACTAAAGGAGACTTGAACTAGACTGCACACTAAAGGAGTCTCGAACTAGACTGCACACTAAAGGAGTCTCGAACTAGACTGCACACTAAAGGAGTCTCGAACTAGACTGCACACTAAAGGAGACTCGAACTAGACTGCACACTAAAGGAGTCTTGAACTAGACTGCACACTAAAGGAGTCTCGAACTAGACTGCACACTAAAGGAGACTCGAACTAGACTGCACACTAAAGGAGTCTCGAACTAGACTGCACACTAAAGGAGACACGAACTAGACTGCACACTAAAGGAGACACGAACTAGACTGCACACTAAAGGAGACACGAACTAGACTGCACACTAAAGGAGACTCGAACTAGACTGCACACTAAAGGAGACTCGAACTAGACTGCACACTAAAGGAGACTCGAACTAGACTGCACACTAAAGGAGACACGAACTAGACTGCACACTAAAGGAGACTCGAACTAGACTGCACACTAAAGGAGACTCGAACTAGACTGCACACTAAAGGAGTCTTGAACTAGACTGCACACTAAAGGAGTCTCGAACTAGACTGCACACTAAAGGAGACTCGAACTAGACTGCACACTAAAGGAGTCTCGAACTAGACTGCACACTAAAGGAGACACGAACTAGACTGCACACTAAAGGAGTCTTGAACTAGACTGCACACTAAAGGAGACTCGAACTAGACTGCACACTAAAGGAGTCTTGAACTAGACTGCACACTAAAGGAGTCTCGAACTAGACTGCACACTAAAGGAGACTCGAACTAGACTGCACACTAAAGGAGTCTCGAACTAGACTGCACACTAAAGGAGACACGAACTAGACTGCACACTAAAGGAGTCTCGAACTAGACTGCACACTAAAGGAGACTCGAACTAGACTGCACACTAAAGGAGTCTCGAACTAGACTGCACACTAAAGGAGTCTCGAACTAGACTGCACACTAAAGGAGACTCGAACTAGACTGCACACTAAAGGAGTCTCGAACTAGACTGCACACTAAAGGAGTCTCGAACTAGACTGCACACTAAAGGAGTCTCGAACTAGACTGCAAACTAAAGGAGTCTCGAACTAGACTGCACACTAAAGGAGTCTCGAACTAGACTGCACACTAAAGGAGTCTCGAACTAGACTGCACACTAAAGGAGTCTCGAACTAGACTGCACACTAAAGGAGTCTCGAACTAGACTGCACACTAAAGGAGTCTCGAACTAGACTGCACACTAAAGGAGTCTCGAACTAGACTGCACACTAAAGGAGTCTCGAACTAGACTGCACACTAAAGGAGTCTCGAACTAGACTGCAAACTAAAGGAGTCTCGAACTAGACTGCACACTAAAGGAGTCTCGAACTAGACTGCACACTAAAGGAGTCTCGAACTAGACTGCACACTAAAGGAGTCTCGAACTAGACTGCACACTAAAGGAGTCTCGAACTAGACTGCTCACTAAAGGAGTCTCGAACTAGACTGCACACTAAAGGAGTCTCGAACTAGACTGCACACTAAAGGAGTCTCGAACTAGACTGCACACTAAAGGAGTCTCGAACTAGACTGCACACTAAAGGAGTCTCGAACTAGACTGCTCACTAAAGGAGTCTCGAACTAGACTGCTCACTAAAGGAGTCTCGAACTAGACTGCTCACTAAAGGAGTCTCGAACTAGACTGCACACTAAAGGAGTCTCGAACTAGACTGCACACTAAAGGAGTCTCGAACTAGACTGCTCACTAAAGGAGTCTCGAACTAGACTGCTCACTAAAGGAGTCTCGAACTAGACTGCTCACTAAAGGAGTCTCGAACTAGACTGCACACTAAAGGAGTCTCGAACTAGACTGCTCACTAAAGGAGTCTCGAACTAGACTGCTCACTAAAGGAGTCTCGAACTAGACTGCTCACTAAAGGAGTCTCGAACTAGACTGCACACTAAAGGAGTCTCGAACTAGACTGCACACTAAAGGAGTCTCGAACTAGACTGCACACTAAAGGAGTCTCGAACTAGACTGCACACTAAAGGAGTCTCGAACTAGACTGCTCACTAAAGGAGTCTCGAACTAGACTGCTCACTAAAGGAGTCTCGAACTAGACTGCTCACTAAAGGAGTCTCGAACTAGACTGCACACTAAAGGAGTCTCGAACTAGACTGCACACTAAAGGAGTCTCGAACTAGACTGCTCACTAAAGGAGTCTCGAACTAGACTGCTCACTAAAGGAGTCTCGAACTAGACTGCTCACTAAAGGAGTCTCGAACTAGACTGCACACTAAAGGAGTCTCGAACTAGACTGCACACTAAAGGAGTCTCGAACTAGACTGCTCACTAAAGGAGTCTCGAACTAGACTGCTCACTAAAGGAGTCTCGAACTAGACTGCTCACTAAAGGAGTCTCGAACTAGACTGCACACTAAAGGAGTCTCGAACTAGACTGCTCACTAAAGGAGTCTCGAACTAGACTGCTCACTAAAGGAGTCTCGAACTAGACTGCTCACTAAAGGAGTCTCGAACTAGACTGCACACTAAAGGAGTCTCGAACTAGACTGCACACTAAAGGAGTCTCGAACTAGACTGCTCACTAAAGGAGTCTCGAACTAGACTGCAAACTAAAGGAGTCTCGAACTAGACTGCAAACTAAAGGAGTCTCGAACTAGACTGCACACTAAAGGAGTCTCGAACTAGACTGCACACTAAAGGAGTCTCGAACTAGACTGCACACTAAAGGAGACTCGAACTAGACTGCACACTAAAGGAGTCTCGAACTAGACTGCACACTAAAGGAGTCTCGAACTAGACTGCACACTAAAGGAGTCTCGAACTAGACTGCACACTAAAGGAGACTCGAACTAGACTGCACACTAAAGGAGACTCGAACTAGACTGCACACTAAAGGAGTCTTGAACTAGACTGCACACTAAAGGAGACTCGAACTAGACTGCACACTAAAGGAGTCTCGAACTAGACTGCACACTAAAGGAGTCTCGAACTAGACTGCACACTAAAGGAGACTCGATTGGCTGATGACGACACAGCTGTTCCACGATTGGCTGATGACGACACAGCTGTTCCACGATTGGCTGATGACGACACAGCTGTTCCACGATTGGCTGATGACGACACAGCTGTTCCACGATTGGCTGATGACGACACAGCTGTTCCACGATTGGCCGGATTCACCGCATGACAACGATCACACGTGTTTCATGTTTATTCGAACACCTTTAGTTCCTCTAAAGTTCACAAATCAGTTTTGTATAACAGTGAACACTCTTTTCATGTCGTTGTCATGTTATATTGTGTCATGTTTATCAAATTAAAACTGCTTAAAAAACGTAGACTCCACTTCATTGATAGTAGCTTATGTTGAACTTTATTCTTGTTCAAACAGACGCTGTGTGAAGCAGTACATAAAGTATTGAATGAAAATGTCTCTTAAACATCTGTGTATTATTTGGCAAATATTGCATTTATTTCACTGCAGCTGTGGTAAAGTATGCAAACTCCACGTGAGCGGTCCCTACGGGAACCAGAAAGTGTCCGAATTCACGTCTCCGTTTGCAGCTCCTCCCGCCGGCACGGCTACTCTCGCCGATCGGGTGCATCCAGCCGCAGCCGATGTCGAACACACCTATTGCAACAGACACTTGGAATAAGTTACGTCACCTATATGTTTCTTTGCTCTCAGCTGATCTGAGTCTGAGATCTTGAATCCAGAACATAGCCTGCCCCGGAGCAGGTTAGCCGTGCAGCGTAAGATACCATGGCAACGAACACCGATTAAAGCCGAGCTACTTTCATAGTACCTAAAACCCAGGGTTGGCGGAAACTAAGCTGAAACATAGCTGGCTAGCCACCTAATCCGGCTTCATGGTACAGGCCCCAGGTGTGTGTGTGTGGCGCGTGTGCTGGCATGTGTGTAAAAACACTGGCTCTGATTGGCTACCATGAAACACATGACACTGCCTTAGCCAATCATAATCACTTACCTTGTTATTAACCCACCTCCTCACTAGCTGTGCGAGCCAGGGGTGCGTTCGCAATAAACAATTTATTCAATAAATGCATAGTAACGCACCGCATTTAACGTCCAGTAATGTTAACGGTGTTGTAACGACAGGAAAAGTAATTAGTTAGATTACCCCGTTACTGAAAAAATAACGTCGTTACCTAACGCCGTTCTTTTAAACGGCGTTATTCCAAACACTGTTGATTACATGTAGTTTTGTATTTTTTACTTGTTGGGACCCCAGGAAGAGTAGACACTGCCTAGGTAGAGGCTAATGGGGATCCAAATAAACTAATAAACTTAGATGATTGATGGAAAATACCATTTACAGACAATACAGGCAATTTACTGAGGAAAGGTTTTTTTGACAGTTATAGCACCACGTCTTGCCTGATCTCCACCACTTTTATTAGGTGTCCTCAAAAGGTGCCCATACATGTCTGTCAAAATTTGCTGTAAATATCTCATTTACTTGTTTAGGAAGTTTAGACACTTCTATTTATGAGAGCATAAAAATGATCCATGGGTGACAATGATTGGATTTTTTTTTTTTTTTTTTTCAGTTCCTATCATAATTTTGACATTTGGGCATTATTGTTTAGCTATTGACCTGTGTTTCAACTTTCCTGTGGTGTTTTTGTCTCGATCGGAAGATAATCGCAAGTTTTTTAAGTGCTAAATGACAATGATACACAAACTATAAGGCGAAACCTGGCATGTTTGGTATCGCTGGACTCGGGAAGGATTCAGGATTTCAACGCACTAACGGTTGGGTGCGTTTATAGCCATTTTCATGACTTTTTTCCTTGTTATAGCGCCACACGCTTTTTACAATACAGATTGTATCAAAGCAGCTTCACATTGATAACATGAAAATAATACAACAAAGTTTGTTTCTAGAAGAAAATTGCATCATCATGAACCCTAATTAGGCAGATCAATAATACTGTTGAATATTAAATGTCCCCAACTAAGCAAGCCAAAAGCCAAGGCAACAGTGGAGGAACCGAAACTCCATCAGTGACAGAATGGAGAAAAACCCTTGGGAGAACCCAGACTCAGTCTCAGTTCTACTCTGGCCAACGAACGAACAGTGTATGATTATGATCCAGGCAGCGTTACAGGTCAGAGGTCAGATTGGTCGTGTCGGTGAGGCCTTTGCAGGGCTGATGAGGCTGGGCTTCAGGATGCGTCATGGTTGGGTCCAGGTGCAGATCCACCATCTGATCTGGATATGGCCGAGGTCCACTTCAGGAAACGGAGAGACTAGTTGGCACTTCAGCACTGCGTTGTCATCGGGTCCAGCCGAAGGTCCTTCATCAGATCTGGATACGGCCCGGATCCGGCGGACTGCGGTAAACCTCGGGATAAACAGAGAGACTAATATTAGCGTAGACGCCATTCTTCTTATGATGTAACGAGTACATCAGGATTTATGGGAAGTTCCCGGTTCCGGCTGACCTGATCTATGCAGCCTAACATTGAATTATAGAAGTCTATAGTGTGTTATGTGAATGCTAGGTCAAAGAGATGTGTCTTTAGTCTAGCTTTGAACTGACAGAGTGTGTCTGCTTCCCGGACAATGTTAGGAAGACTGTTCCAAAGTTTTGGTGCTAAATAGGAGAAGGATCTGCCGCCAGCAGTCGATTTAGATATTCTAGGTATTATCAACTGGCCGGAGTTTTGAGATCGCAATAGACGTGAAGGACTATAATGCGTTAAGAGCTCGCTCAAGCACTGCGGAGCTAAACCATTTAGTGCTTTGTAAGTAATCAGCAATATTTTAAAATTTATGCGATGTTTAATAGGGAGCCAATGCAGTGCAGTGCAGTGGTACGCCATACTGAACTTGTGATCGATGAGACATCTCTTCATTTACTGCTACAAACTGATAACGGTCAGATAAGTATGATTTAAACCATGCTAATGCATTTCCACTAATGCCAACATAATTTTCGAGTCTATTTAAAAGAATGTTGTGGTCAATATTATCAAATGCAGCACTAAGATCGAGTAACACTAATAGAGAGACACAACCACGATCGGATGATAAGAGCAAATCATTTGTGACTCTAACGAGAGCAGTCTCAGTACTATGGTACGGTCTAAATCCTGACTGAAAATCCTCGCAGATATCATTTCTTTCTAGAAAGGAACATAGTTGTGAAGACACTGCCTTTTCTAGTATCTTTGACAGAAAAGGTAGATTCGAGATCGGCCTTTAATTGACTAATTCTGTAGGATCAAGTTGCGGTTTTTTAACAAGCGGTTTAATCATAGCCAGCTTAAAGGTTTTGGTACGTATCCTAGAGACTAAGATGAATTAATGATATTAAGAAGAGGATCTATGACCTCTGGAAGCATCTCTTTCAGTAGCTTAGTCGGTATAGGGTCTAACATACATGTTGTAGATTTAGATGATTTAATGAGTTTAACGAATTCTTCCTCTCCTATAGCAATGAATGAATCAAATCTTTCCTCAGGGAGACTACAATGCACTGCCTGATGCAATACTGTAGTAGACGGTTGCATAGTTATAATTTTGTCCCTGATATTATCAATCTTATAAGTGAAGAAGTTCATAAAGTCATTACTGCTGTGCTGCTTGGAAACTTCTGTGTTTGAAGCTTTATTTTTTCGTTAGTTTAGTCACCGTTTCAAATAAATACCTAGGATTATGTTTATTTTCTTCTAATAGGGTTGAAAAATAAGCAGATCTAGCAGTTTTTAAAGCCTCTCTGTATGCAATCGAGCTCTCCTTCCATGAAATGCGAAATACCTCTAGTTTTGTTTTCTTCCAGTTGCGCTCCATCTCTCTGGCTGCTCTCTTAAGGGCCCGAGTGTGCTCGTTGTACCACGGCGTTGGACTATTTTCTTTAATCTTCTTTAAGCGCAACGGAGCAACTGTGTCTAAAGTGCTGGAAAAGAGAGAGTTAAACGTTTCTGTTGTAATATCGAGTTCTTCTAAGCTATCCGGGATGCTGAGATGATGAAACTGATCAGGAAGATTATTAATAAAGCAATCTTTAGTGGCAGAAGTGATAGTTCTAGCATATTTGTAACACGGAGTCGGCTTTGCAGCCTTGGCTAAATGAAGTTTACACGAGACTAGATAATGATCTGAGATGTCTTCGCTCTGCTGCAGAATTTCAACGGCATCAACATCTATTCCGTGTGATAATATTAGATCTAGAGAAAAATAAATAAATAAAGAGCGCGCGGATGGCATGCTAACAGGCTAGCGAATTACTGGCGTGTTGTGCTAGCAATAACGATTTAGTTTGAAGCTAGCTATATATTTAGCAGTATAAACAACAAGGAATGATAGTAAATAATGATTCAAAACAGGAAGATATACAAAGCTTTTCAGACGCACACCAACGCAAACAGCAACGAGGCAGACAGGAGCAATCGAATAGCCAATTCGAATTCGAGCAGCCCGATTATCTTCTGCCTTCAGCTCTCTTTCAGATATGGCACTTTCCTTATATATGATGGTCCTCTTTACGATTCGCTAAATAAAAAACTGAGAAAGAAAGAGAGAACACACAAAAGGAAAACTTACTCCACACAATTTACAAGCAGTAGATATTTCATATTGTCAAATTCATTTGAACTCAAACAATCAGAATATACAAAAATTCACTTAATTCATAGCTCATCTTTTGTTTAAGCTCAGCCTTGCGTTGCACAGCCCTGATGCCGTATTCAACTTAGTCGTCGTCTTCCTCTGAGCGGGGGGGTGTGGACACGGTCCTGTGTAAAACATCACATGTTAATATGCTTCTCATGAAGGAAATTATGTTTACTTCATATTCAAGTGCTATGTTTTGAATTCAAATGTAGCGCCCGTTTCACACATATATACTCCGTGTGCAGTGCGTATGCGGTGCGTATGTTTCCCCGTACCCATATTATCAGGTCAGAGCTTTCACACTGCACGCGGCTGCGGTCTGGCGATCCGTTCCAGTTGCGGTGCGTATACAGCAGTGCAGAGATCGTTTTTATGGTGAATCGCATTTATGGTGAAATTACTACATTTTCAGGTCAATCTGTGTTCATTTTGACCACGAAACATGCGCTGTCACTTTAATTCCGCGTGTCCGAGTCTATTTTTGCTGTGCTGCTGAATTAAAGTGACAGCGCATGTTTCGTGGTCAAAATGAACACAGATTGACCTGAAAATATAGTAATTTCACCATAAATGCGATTAATTAAATAAAATGTAGTAATCTCTCCATAAATGTATTTAATTAAATACTACTTTTTTCACTTTAAGACCGAGGTAAAGCAAGGAAAACTACAATTTACCTCAACAAGGCGACATAATGAACAACACTCGTCTCATTCGTGGATTTCGTCTCATTCGTGGAGTTATATTCTGTTGACTAGGGATGGGACGGTATGAAAATTTCATATCACGATAATAGTGACCAAAATTATCGTGATTATCAATGCTAGTGCAAAATGCCCGTGCAAAATCAGTTTTTGAGTGTGTTTTTAGTAATTGTTGGTTTGGTGTGTTTGAGTGCTCATTGTTACAATTACACAGCAAAAGTTCAGTGACTTTTTTTATTTGTGCATGGTAGAAAGCACACAGTGAACTTTGAGAAAACGCTATGCTTGAGGAAACAGTTTGTGAATGGGCTACTACAAATGATGCCCGTGAAAGAGACTGTGAACACATTGAATAGGATGTTTAGTTGGTGAATAGCATAGGCTAGTATTACACAGTAGCGATAACGTTAAGCGCACCAGAATGAAATATAATATTCAGAAGTGTAAGAAATTATGTTCTGTTCCCAAAACCTTCCACTCCAATATATATATATGTATATCAAAATGTTCCTTCACTTAAAAGAGTTTGTGGCGAGGGGGGCGTGGTTTTGCGAAGTCTGTAGCAGGAGAGAAAGGAGGGGGCCGATCGGTGAGTAAGTAGGTCAAGTGCAAAATGATGAACACCTGTGTCTGATTGCAGTGATTGGCGTGGAGAGACCGGATATAAGCCAGCATTCGGGAGGAGGAGAGAGAGAGAGTTGGACTGAAACCTCACGGAACGTTATTGCCTTTTTAGAGTGGAAGTTGTCTTTTGTTTTGTATTTTTGTGTGAGCTGTGCGTGGCACGGTGAATGCGCTACGTGCGCCCTTTTTGTTTATTTACTTTTTGATTTACAATAAAGTGTGAGTGTTTCAGTCACGCCGACCCCTGTCTTCTTCCTTCCTTACCCATACGAACATTGAACCTCATTACAGAGTTTAATTATCATATAGAGAAAATTACATTCAATCTCAGTAATCAGTAAATAGTATCACAGAGGGCAACCAACAACCATCTTGATTACAGGGACTTCAAATAGCTTGTCACCTTAAACCTTTGACCGTTCTGTTTTAACAGAAGATCAAAGATGTGATCACTTCAGATAGATTGTATTACCTAAACCTTTTGCTGTTCTGATTTCATTTACATTAAGGGTTGACCATTTGGGTTGATCACATCCTGAACAAATGGTAATCAATTGTAGAATGGGAATGGGTGTGGGACACAGAGAATCTTCTCAGACAATGGGGTGTCTCAACTTCATTAACATATAGACCACAGCTGTTACAATAAGAGCAACTTCATTGACATTAAGAGTTGTAAAATGTAACAGGATAAAAGGTTTGAGATTTGGATGTTCTGGGTTCATTCTGACGCCGGTGAAGTGAACCCAAGGTGCTTTGTGTACCTTGCCACTGCTATGCTGTAATAAACTTCATTTTTTGAGATCTTCGACGTCCACATCATTTTTTCTTACAGAAGTAAACAGCATAGCTGACTTATAGATTCAGCTTACATCCACAAATGAATAAGCGCGTCGATTCAGGGAGCAGTGCAAAGCGCCCGTGCAAAATCAGTTTTTATGAGCTGATCGCCGTCAAAAAAGTTCAGGAGATATTTCTTAGCGATGGCTGGTTTTATGCTAAAAAATAACTTTTATATTGGATTCAATCGTTTAATTGCATTTTGAAAAAAAAGTGTCATGAATTTATTGCATTTTTGGGGAAAAATAATCCGTTTTTATAATAAATCTTTGAAAATTCAAATCTGGATTTGAATTTTTTATGCTATTATAACCTAAAGATGCTATGTGAAAGTTAGAAACAGAAAATAGTGGTTTTCATCTTGCCACTTTCTTGGTAAAGAAAACACATTTTTACTCAAATCTATCTATAAATTACAGAAACGTCTGTCTGTCTGTGTGTGTGTGTGTGTGTGTGTGTGTGTGTGTGTGTGTGTCTGTCTGTCTGTCTGTCTGTGTGTGTGTGTGTGTGTGTGTGTGTGTGTGTGTGTGTGTGTGTGTGTGTCTGTCTGTGTGTGTGTGTGTGTGTGTGTGTGTGTGTCTGTCTGTCTGTGTGTGTGTGTGTGTGTGTGTCTGTCTGTGTGTGTGTGTGTGTGTGTGTGTGTGTGTGTGTGTGTGTGTGTGTCTGTCTGTCTGTGTGTGTGTGTGTGTGTGTGTGTGTGTGTGTGTGTCTGTCTGTCTGTGTGTGTGTGTGTGTGTGTGTGTGTGTGTCTGTCTGTCTGTGTGTGTGTGTGTGTGTGTGTGTGTGTGTGTGTGTGTGTGTGTGTGTGTGTGTGTGTGTGTGTCTGTCTGTCTGTGTGTGTGTGTGTGTGTGTGTGTGTGTCTGTCTGTCTGTGTGTGTGTGTGTGTGTGTGTGTGTCTGTCTGTGTGTGTGTGTGTGTGTGTGTGTGTGTGTGTGTGTGTGTGTGTGTGTGTGTGTGTGTGTGTGTGTCTGTTAACCACATATCTCTCCGTTAGTCCGATGGTTTTCAAACTCGACAGGTGTCTCGCTACGGGCACGAGTAAGTGCAGTGCCAAGTTTGACGTTGTTTGGATGAGAAATGCTAAAGATATCGTTAAATATATCATTTTTAAAAGGTTGTGGTTTAAAAATAAACATTCTGACATAAACACTCTGTCAGCTACACTGTTTACTTCTGAATATTAGAGTTTTATTTACCAAGAAACCAACAATTACTAAAAACACACACAAAAGCTGATTTTGCACGGACACTTTGCACTGCTCCCTGGATCGACGCGCTTATTCATTTGTGGATGTAAACTGAATCTGTAAGTCAGCTATGCTGTTTACTTCTGAATATTATATTTCATTCTGGTGCGCTTAACGTTATCGCTACTGTGTAATAGTAGCCTATGCTATTCACCAGCTAAACATATCCTATTCAATGCGTTCACAGTCTCTTTCACGTATTTCATATATTAATATTCTTTCATATATTAAACCAAAAACTCATATTTTTTAGAAAGGATGTGAATTAAAACAACCACAGCAGGCAACAAGTTGATCAATTCTGTTAAATTAACATATTAACTGACCGAATTATCCATTTGTGACCCTGGATCACAAAACCAGTCTTATGTTGCACGGGTGTATCTGTGGCAATAGCCAACAAAACATTGTATGGGTCAAAATTATAGATTTTTCTTTTATGCCAAAACTCATGAGGATATTAAGTAAAGATCATGTTTCATGAAGATATTTTGTAAATTTCCCCCCTTAAATATATAAAACATTTATTTTTGTGAATGGATGCAGCACTATCGCCGATAGAAATTTAAAGGTGATTTTCTCAATATTTAGATTTTTCTGTACCCTCAGATTCCAGATTTACAAATAGTTTTATCTCGGCCAAATATTGTCCAATCCTAACAAACCACACATCAATGGAAAGATTATGTATTCAGCTTTCAGATGATGTATAAATTTCAATTTAAAAAAAAAAATTACCCATAAGACTGGTTTTGTGGTCCAGGGTCACATTTGTTTTCTGACAGGGAACACATGGAACAATCACCGGTCCACATTTTGATTGACAGCTGTCACAACCATTTAGTGACTGTGTTTACTCCTTTCTTATCAACCATTGGATAGGGTTTAAAAACAGCTGTTGTGTTTGTACTTCTGACGAAGCGCTGTTAAATATAGGTGAAAAGCTACGCCGCAAAAACAATAAATAAAATGCTTTCTTAAAGAGGCACAATAAAGCACGCACGTTTTCTTAATAAGATAATTAAAAACCAGTGCGGGACATTTTCTCAACAAGCGGCGTGCGGGACCAGAGCTGAGAATGCAGTGCGGCTGCTACAGCCAAAGACAGTGAAAGAAAGGGTACAGCGCAAAGCGGGACGGGTGGAGATTGCTTTCTTACCCGCGTCGTAGCGATGCCTTCTGGGCTTCTCTGAGGCGGTGGCTGTGGGCTCAGTCCAGGCATCTCTGAAGCGCACACAGGTTGAGCAGTCTGAGCAGGACTGACACATGTCAGGGGCTCGAGCTTGGGCAATCTAGTGCTATCCATTCTCTGATCTTTATTTCTGTTCAGCTAAAAATCAAAGCGCTAGAACACTCCTATAAAAAAGTGTTATAGGCTATTTCGAGATGTTTAGCTCTTTGATTTTTTGCTTAAGCATTTCCAGCTCTGCTAGCGCCCAACCATGGGCCTCGTCGTCCTGCAGAGAAAGACAAAAAGGGGGTTACCAATGATATCAAAGTTTACACATTATCCATTCATATCTCTGGAGTTATATGTACGTGCGCCTCCTCGAGCCTCCGTTTGGCCTTCTCTTCCTTGTATTTTTCTTTCTTCTCTTCTGAATTTTTCAAGGACATCTTCATCTCCTGACGACAGATCACACAAGCATTACTCTCGTTTAAACTGGAACAGCTCAACCTCAAATGTGATTTTTTTATTCTTCATACACTCACCTTTATCCCAATGTCCAGCTCTTTCATATTCTTCTGAAATCTTTTAGATGCTCTCTTCAAACGCTCACTCAAATCAGTCTAAAATATGAAAATATGAACAATCTCTGAGTTCTGGGATTAGCTACTTTTCTCCAAGTAGCACACTAGGAGTTTAAACACATTTAGGACATTTCTTGATTTCCATTTTATGATCTTTACGATTCTTTACAATAGAAAAAGAGAGAAAGGTTACAAGAGTACAGATGCTACACACAAAAGAAAAACTTAGTCCACAATTTACAAGCAGTAGATATTTCATATTTCATGTTACATAAGCATAAGAAAATACTTTAATACAATGCTTAACATATGAACGCAGGCTTAATGTTAATATTGACCGATGATGGTGGTTGAAAAATCTCATTCATGAGATGTAGGGTGACCACCGTCAAACACACCAACTGTGGGAAGACTTTAAGCTTGTGTGGGACAATGTGGGACATGTTACCAACACTAAAACATAACCTGAAACTGTTATATAATGTCTGTATAACTTAAGAAAAACATTTGTATTCTGCCTTTCAGCTGATAAAAGTTATTTGTTCTTTAGTCCCTTCCAGAAAACACCATTACATCACCGTGTAACATAACATGTCTTTATTTTACATGTCATTTAAATTCAACATCACTGAGCCCAAAGTCCAACTAAAATCCAACAATATAAACAATGAACAAATAAAATATAAAACAACATGAAATTAGATCATTGACAGTCTTATATATTAAGAATATATTAAACCAAAAACTCATATTTTTTTAGAAAGTATGTGAATTAAAACAACCACAGCAGGCAACAAGTTGATCAATTCTGTTAAATTAACATTTTAATTGACCGAATTATCCATTTGTTTTCTGACAGGGAACACATGGAACAATCACCGGTCCACATTTTGATTGACAGCTGTCACAGCCTATTAGTGACCGTGTTTACTCCTTTCTTATCAACCATTGGATAGGGTTTAAAAAAACAGCTGTTGTGTTTGTACTTCTGACGAAGCGCTGTTAAATATAGGTGAAAAGCTACGCCGCAAAAAGAATAAATAAAATGCTTTCTTAAAGAGGCACAATAAAGCACGCACGTTTTCTTAATATGATAATTAAAAACCAGTGGGGGACATTTTCTCAACAAGCGGCGTGCGGGAGCAGGGCTGAGAATGCAGTGCGGCTGCTACAGCCAAAGACAGTGAAAGAAAGGGTACAGCGCAAAGCGGGACGGGTGGAGATTGCTTTCTTACCCGCGTCGTAGCGATGCCTTCTGGGCTTCTCTGAGGCGGTGGCTGTGGGCTCAGTCCAGGCATCTCTGAAGCGCACACAGGTTGAGCAGTCTGAGCAGGACTGACACATGTCAGGGGCTCGAGCTTGGGCAATCTAGTGCTATCCATTCTCTGATCTAAAATACTACGTTGATCCAAAATCCTTCTGGTAAACTCTGATGGTCTGAAACCGCACACAGATCTCAGCTCTAGGTTAGGGTTAGGGTTAGGGTGCAGTGCAGCTGTTGCGCTCAGTGACGTGTCCAGTAGACTGCATTCCGATGACGTCACACAGCAGCGCGTCATGCCGCAGAAATGCATGGATTATTATTTTGATTTAAAAATTGAAAAGAGAGAATGACCTGTGTTTATGGTCACCACAAGCATTGTCCATGAGAGCAATGTAGATAAGGCTACTTGTAATAGGCTACCTATATTTTGTGTATATTTTTAGTAAAAAATATTTATTTTACACTCGCAAAATACAATACATTTTTTTTTTGCCTTCATTAAACTGTAAGAGCATCGACCACAAGTTTCTGCAAAGAGTATAGAAGTAGGCTACTTCTATACTCTATGACGGCCCTAACTAACTAAAGTCTATGTATTATTCTTTTTTTTCTTTTTTTCTTTTTTCTTTTTTTTTTGGAGAGTTTTTTTTTTCTTTTTTTTTTATTGCATAACAACATACATATACAGAGGAAACACAATATATTATTATCTATTACATTCATAATAGCATCAAAGAAACTATAAAAATAAAATTAAAAAAAAAAAAAAATTACACAGAAAAAAAAAAAAAAACAATTACAAAGAAAAGGATTCAAAAATTGTATACATCCGTTTCGCTTTTTTATTTCTTGCATCTTTTAGGGCTTCAATATAATGTTTAAGCTCAATTTTAAATAATATAATGTTAGGTTTATTATTTGTCCATTTCTGCTTATGTATATGGTATTTTCCATGCATAATTATTAAGTTAACAACAAAATTTTGCTCCACACTCTTATTTTTGTATAACAAAAATATATCTTTACCAGATAGTTGAATCTTTAATTTTGTGAATTTAAATATCAGATATTCAACAGCAATCCAAAACAACTGAATAAATACACATTCAAAGAATAAATGTTTTATTGATTCTTCTTCTGTATTACAAAAGTTGCATGTAGTTTCCATGTCTCTAAAACATCTTGAGACTACTTGTCTCACTGGATAAATCAAGTGAATAATCTTATATGTAATTTCTTTAAAGGAACACTCCACCGTTTTTTTGAAATAGGGCTTATTCACCTTCTTTCCTACATTTAGATAGGTGGGCAAATGCATTTGTGTCTCAGTGCATGCGTTGTTTTAGTTTGACAGGGTCGGCGCTAGCTTAGCTTAGCATAATGAATGGAATCCTTTGTTGCCAGCTAGCATGTCCTGAGTAAAAGTGATAAAAAAAATGTAAAAAAAAACCACGTAATTACTTGCCTGGCTATTTTCCCAACAGTACATGAATGGCGATGAACATGGCTGATTTTGTGTGAGCCAGAACCATACCTATATATATAAGAGTTTACAGAAAATGAGTGGAAATAGAACGACAGGAGGAGGTTGCGATCGCTCAACAGCCCGAGGACGTGAGGATGAGAGCCGACACGAACTGGTGGTGTGAATGTGGGGAATATGCCAATCTATCCCGTCTGAAATCGTGTCTGTGCTGTGGAGAGTGGGAGAAGTTACTGCCATCGATGACCAGGCTCAGCGCGTCAGATCAAGATGAGCGTGCCCGCAGTTGTGTCACAGCTACCGCGGATTTCACTCCGCTAACCCATCCGGCAGTAGCTACTCGATTTTTTTCCCCGGTGTGATAAAGTGAACTGGAAAAAACGCCCCACGCAGAATAGACCAAATGGACAGCTGTCCACAGAGTAAGTGATTATTGTAAACATGACACATGTATAGTAAACTGCTTGTAGCCTTCTCCTCATAGTAGTTATACTAAAACTCCTGAGCCTAACTCGGTGAGAGAAATAGCTAACTTAGCCCTCAGTCATTTCATTTTACAGGTAACGATAACAGCGGTTTTTATTTTAGTTTGGTTGTTCATGCTAAACAGGTTGAATTCAACATGAGGTTATACTAGAGGAGGCTAACGTTATTTGAACCGTAGTCTATATACAGCTTCTCAGCATCTATCTTACAACCGAATAAGACACAGATTAACATAGTAATAAAAGACAACTTACATGTGCACTTTGTTCTGCCTGTGCTTTGAAAATAGATGGGATGGGACGGTCGTATGTTTCAGACGTAGTACTGTCTTTCTGGGCCCATATTCCATTTTTTCAAAGTAACTTGTCCTCCAGTGCAAAATGCTCTTCGCAAACACGATACTGTTTGATTTTGTAGAGAGGCGTTGAAGTACAGATCTCCAGAGCAGCTAACTTAGCCATTTATTTCTCAGTTCCACATTCGATGGAATTCTGTGAAACATTACATTTGTGTATGTCCTTTGCTTGTTCTCACAACCTTTTGCTACGCAGGTAATTACCATGTTTGCTGTAACTGTAGCTGTAACTTCTCAAAATAAACAATACAAAAGCGAAGACACTCGGTGCAGGTCACGCGTGTTCTTCTTCTTCTGTGTTTTGACTCGCTGCATGCCGGTATGTTGACGGAAGTCGTGGGATTTCATGTGTTGCGTGATATCTCTGCGCCCAAGTAGCAGTGCTTCGCCTGTGCTTCGCCTGTGCTTCCCCCTAATATAGTCCCAAGTCAATATCTGCCTAGGAAATCGCCTAGTGTTAATCTGCATCGCTATTTGTGCTCGTTGTGAATATGCAGGCCACAAGAAGTAATTAGGTGGGTTTTTTTTTTTTTTGATCACTTTTACTCAGGACATGCTAGCTGGCAACAAAGGATTCCATTCATTATGCTAAGCTAAGCTAGCGCTGACCCTGTCAAACTAAAACAATGCATGCACTGAGACACAAATGCATTTGCCCACCTATCTAACTGTAGGAAAGAAGGTGAATAAGCCCTATTTCAAAAAATGGTGGAGTGTTCCTTTAACTTTATTGGTCAGACAGTATTTACTGGGTAAGTTCCAGACCTCTTTCCAATCAATCTGATTATACATTGAGTTCCAAAAAGGTTTGCATTTAGGCAATAACGTAATTCTACATAATTCTCTAATATAAAAGTTATTAAACTTTTTATCTATAATTTTATCATAGATAAATAAAAGCCATCAATACTTAACTGATTAGTAGTATATATGGGGATAGCTTCGGAAGGTACATTTCCTGATAAAAGCTGAATAAGGCCACTAGGAATGGCATCAAATACTGCAAACTCTTCAGCCGCTACAGGGATCTTATAATAGTTAAGGAATTCGCAGTAATTAAAAAGATGACCATTATTCTTAAATAACTGTCTGACCAAAATTATACCATTATTGTACCAGTTTCTGTAAAATAAAGATTTATTTTTAAATGTAATATATTTGTTGTTCCAAATCACAGATTTGTGTGGAGAAAAATTATGCTTAAAATGAGCATCCATAATAGAAAAACCTGTTTATGAAAAGAAGAAAGCTTTATCGGAATCTTATTTACATCAAAATTACACCTCAAAAATAATTCTAAGCCCTCCAGCTTATCAAACATGAACTCAGGGATGATCTTCCAAACTTTGCCTTTAGAGTTAAAGTAGTTCTTTATCCACTTATTTTTAAATACGCAATTAGCAGTATTAAAGTCAAGTACATTTAGACCACCATCCTCAACTGGAGTGCATAAAACTGTTTTTTTAATAATGAGGTCTGTTCTTCCAAATGAAATTGAACAAAATAGTATCCACCTCTTTTATAATTGATTGTGGAACATCTAATGCAAGAGCTGTATACACCAAGCGTGACAATCCTTCAGTTTTGGATAATAATATTCTTCCTTTTAATGAAAGATCTCTCATTAACCATGAATTAAATTTTTGTTTAATTTTCCTTATAATTGGTGTAAAATTTAAATTATTTCTCTCTTTTTGGTCTTTACAGATCTTAATACCTAAATAATCTACTAACTCCTTTACTGGAATACCAAGAATGTTATTATGATTACATGTTTTCAAGGGGAATAACACACATTTTTTAATGTTTAAACATAAACCAGATACAGAAGAGAAAATATTAAGGCACTCAATATCTTTTTTAACTTCAGTTTCACTTTTTAAATAAATAGCAGTGTCGTCCGCTACTTGAGAGCATTTTAACTCTTTCTCCAAAAGTCTAATACCACAAAATGTATCTCTTTTAATATGTATGGCCATGGTTTGTGTTACAAGTAAGAAAAGAAACGGTGAAATGGGACAGCCTTGTCGTATACCTCTATTGATTTTAAACCTGGATGACGTACCATATGATAACTTAACTGAGCTGTTACAGTCATTGTACAGTGTTTTAATAGCTTTTTTAAAGTATACTCCAAAACCAAAATAATTGAAGGTCTCCAACATAAAGTTATGATCGATAGTATCAAACGCTTTAAAGAAATCAACAAATAAAACAAAACTATTATCTGTAATAAATTCATTGTAGTCGATTAAATCCAAAATGAGCCTAATATTATTACAAATGTGACGACCTTTCATAAACCCTGATTGACATTCATCAATTATGGGATCGAGACAGTTCTTCAATCTTTCTGCAAATATTCGTGGAAAATTTTTTGCATCATTATTGATTAACGTAATGGGACGCCGATTCTCTAAAAATAAAATATCCTTATTGGGCTTTGGTAATAAAGTTATCAAACCTTGTCTCAGTGAATTGGGTAAATAACCTTGTTGTATAGCTTCTCTAAATACAGCTAACAAAAAAGGGGATAGTTCATTTTGAAAATATTTATAAAAATTCACTAATTAAACCATCATTCCCGGGTGACTTATTGACTTTGAGTTTGTTAATACAGTGAGATATTTCATTTAAAGAAATCTCTTGGTCGCACATTTCAACAGAAGACTCACTTATCTTTTGAATATCATCTGTAATAGAATCTAAAAATCACTGTGCATTACTCAATTTGTTATCATAAGAATACAATTTCTCATAAAATTCAGCCACATATCTTGATATTTCTTTAGAGTTTTCTGTTAACTGTCCATTAATATTCAGTTTGACCATAGATGCAAGTTCTACATTCCTTTCTTCCATATTAAAAAAGTATTTTGTATTTTTTTCTCCTTCCTCTAACCATTTCTTTCTTGATCTTATGAAGGCACCCTTTGCTTTATATTCATATATTTTATCTAAATCTAATTGTAGTTGTAGTAATTTATTTTTATTTTCTTGATCTATATTACAATTTCCAGAAAGGCTTATATTTCCTGTATAATTTTTTCTTCGTTTTCTCTTCTATATTTGGCTATTTCTTTTCCTCTCCTTATGGCTAAAGTTCTAATCTTATACTTCATTAATTCCCAATTTACCCCAAATAAATGAGTTACATTTGCCTCCTTCCAAAAATCTATGATAATCTCTTTTGCTTTATCTCTAAACTGCACATCTGTCAATATATTCTGGTTCATTTTCCAGTATGTAAAAGTTTTAACATCTTTGGATTTAGTTGTATTTAACGAGAGAAAAATAGCTTTGTGATCTGTAAGAACAGAAGGCTCTATAGAGACCTCATTAACATAATTCAGTAGATTCCTTGAAATTAACCAATAGTCTATGCGTGACTGTTGAGAAAGGTTTCCTTTACACCATGTAAACTGAATTTTGTCTGGATACGTATGTCTCCATATATCAGTCAAGTCCAGAGTAGAACATATGCTATTCAATTCTGGAAGAACAGGCCTGTTACTCAGACGAGGTGGAGAACAATCCTCTTCAGAATCCCATATTGTATTGAAATCCCCTCCAAGTACTAATTTCGCATTGCTATATTGTTCCACTGTTTTTTCAATCTGGTCTAAAAAAATAAAGTTTTGTTTTGTGTGGTAAAATTACTTGCGTAAATATTCCCCAAAATAAAAAATTCAGCATTCTTTTCTATAACCAGTATCACCCATCGACCTGAGTCATGCATTTTGTTTTTAATTATTTTCCCCTTAAATGTTCCTTTTAATATTGCAACACCAGCTGATCGATTACTCCCATATGACATCCATAAATCATCCCCCCATTGGCTCTTCCAAAAATTATAATCTGCCAAAGATGCGTGTGTTTCTTGAATATAATAAAAATCACATTTAAATTTCCTGCAAAACAAAAAAACTGCTTTCCTTTTCAGCAACTCTCGAATTCCCCTGACATTTAACGATAAAACTGACAGATACCAGTATGCTATATTAGCAACTTAAGATTAAGCAAATATGAAACAGAACATGTTCCTACACATCAAAAGTAGAACTTACAACCCAAATTGACCTTAATAATACTTGAACTAAATCAAAACCTTTCGAAACTTTGCTGTGCAAGTGCAATATATTGTAGATCAGTTAACAAAGATCCATTCTGACCGTAAACTGAAAGAAATATTCTGTTGTAAAAGTCACAAAATTCCGCCCAGATTATGACTGCACTTGTAACCGTGTACTAACACGTGCAGAATTGTGTCCATATGCAGTTCTTTATCAGGAATTATGCACACATAATCATATTCAAAATCCTAGGGAGGTATTTCCTTTCCATCAACGAAGGCTCGTACGCCGGCGAAGTAAGCCTTCTTCCCTACCTGCCGAGCAGCCTCCACTTTCGGCCGCAGCCGTCTGCGTAAGGCCATAGTCGTTAAATCTTCTCCGAACCGTAGCTCCTTGGACCTCAGGTCGGTGCGGCTTTTCGCCGCTTTCCAAAGCAGATCTCATAAGGATCTGGACACAAACTGGATGATGACGGTTCTCCCTCTCCTTCAAGTTTGCTTCCGAGCCGGTGTACGGGTGTACTGCATCTACATCCTGCTGTATTTTGGTGGTTAGCTCTGGAAGAACTGCACCACAGATATCCACCACCTGTGCCTTTACATCTTCACCTGTCTGCTCAGTCAGACCGTACAATCTCAGATTCCATCTTCTCTTGTACCTTTCTACCTCGTTAAGCCTGGAATCGAACTCCGACATTTTCTTACTGTGCGCATCACTGACCTCATGCATCGCCTTCGTGTCCTTTTTCAAAATTTTCACATCATCTTTGACATCCTTTACTTCATTGAAGAGGAACTCCGTCGTTTTCTTTAAAGCTTCAATGCTCGCCGTATTTGCCCTTAAGAGCTCCTCTAATCCGTTGACTCTTTCATTTATGCATCGCATGATGTTTTCTTCAATTTCAGACAGAGACGGTTCATTTTTACTTTTCTTCGGCTCAGGGGTGCCGGGCGTTGAATCCGGTAAAGAAACTGTGATGCCTTGCACTACACATGCGTGCTCTGTTTGAAGGTCAGCGCTGCAAATTTGCATTTCATCATCTTTGCTCTTCATCTTTGTCAGCGACTTTAAGCTTTTTTTTTTTTACCTTAACGTTACTCTCCCTCTCTCGTTTTTCCGCCATTCAATGCAGTCTCTCTAGGTTAATTACAACGTTCAAAAGCAATTTACAGCAACTCTCCGTGTTATTATCTGGTAAAAACTAAGATCTTACATTTAGATGTCGGATTGGTCAATTTATTAAACCAAAAGAACGATATGAGGTGAAGGAACAAACTTTTCTCCTCAGCATCTCAAAACTACCTCCTCACCGGTCGCCATCTTGTAAAACACACGCCTCTATGTATTATTCTGTCACGTATAGGGAATGTGAAGGTACGTCACGCAGTGTTGCATTATGGGACGTGGGCGCCATGTTTAGAGGCACGATCTCTGTTTACCTTTTCGCCGCCTGTTGCTATGACCAGGGGCGGATTAAGGTGGTCAGGGGCCCCTAGGCTGCTCTTTGTGTAAGGCCCCCCCCAGTGTTCGAATTATACCGTGAGCTTCGAGGGGTACCGCTATTTCGACTGGTGACGTCACTTTTTTGCCAATTTTATAGGCTTACACAGAAGAACCACTAATCTATATCAGAGTTTTTCCTGGCTCAAAATGAGGCGGAAGTGGTAAAATCGTTACTCTAGGGGGGTTCGGGGGCATGCCCCCCCGGGAGAAAATTTTGTACATTTTAAAGTTAAATTCATTAATCTGGTGCACTTTGAGTCACTCGAATCTGTTTTTAAAAATAAAATAATAATCCACCCGCCAACCGCCATATTCTTTGATTTAGATATCTGCATCTGATCATCACATTACAATTATTCAATTAAGCATGATAATATGGTAACATATCACACTGAAGTAGGCTGATTTAAAATTAACATTTATTTAAAATAAAAGTTCTTCTTTTGGCAAAATTACATTTCCTTTATAGCCTAAACAGAGGCTTTACTCCCTTTAAACTTAAATTGTCAATGTTTCATTTTTGAAAACACTTATCGGAATAATTTTTTGTACCTTTATAAAGGGCATTTTTCCCCTAATTTTATTTAATGCATGCTCTAAATTTCATTTCAAATTCTTACATTTTATCAATACATTCAATTAAAATAATAAGACACTAGGCTGTTACCAATCAAATTAAATAATTTACATTGAAAATTTATAACTGTATTAAATGAGATTATGAGATTGTTTTGAATATTTTTTGAATATACAAATAAGGAATGTTGAAAAGAATGATACTTTATTAAACTAAACCGCCAGTAGGAGGCGGCAGGCGACCATCTTAATGAGCGAGTCATTGAGTCATTAATTTAAACGATTCGTTCAAACGGCTGATTTATTCAGAATGAGGCAGTTTATAAATGGGTAATTGAATCTTTGACTCGAGCGATTAGTTCAAAACGCTGAATCATTCAGTAATGAATCATGGACGTGTTGCTGTGAGATGATGGTTCTGTTGTTTGGAACTATTTTCGCTGCTGAAACAGAACAAAAACAGTCATTGCGTCTAAAAATGTAAGTAGCCTAACTTAGTTTTAATTATTTGTTTATTGAAATGTTATGAAATCAATATCTCGGTTTCAATCGTGATAGCATTCAGGAAAACAGCATTCTGGTCGTGTGTATCCTATATAATGTTATTGTTTCTTAACTATAATTAATATGTTATAAATAACTGCGCGAACCTCAACAGCGCAACTTTGTTACCGTCTGTACATTAGATAAGTTACCATGATGGGAGTCCCGTGTCTTTATTACACTCAACACATTATAATGATTTATCTGTCATCCACCCTCGATTGAATGGAATGTTGTTATTACTTGGCCCGCTCGACCCGCGGATTATGATCTGTGCAGCACTATCGACAAACTATCGAGTAGCCTACGTACGTTTTGACAGCTAGTGAAGTGATATCAAAAAACCATGGTAAAGAACAGAGGCTGAACGTACCAGAAAAATGGTACAGCCCGATGGGGGGTAGGGTTTGAAATCGTATTTAAGTACATACTATTTTGGATAGGCTAACATTAACGTTATATATTTTTTATTTTTTTAAATCAGTACCCCCCAACTATTATTTTCCTCCCTTTTGGGAGGTACCAAGTCTCATCTAGGGGGGTCGGACCCCCCCAATACCCCCCGTAATTCGAACCGTAAATCTACCCAATCACCTGCTTTTTATTTTATTTTATTTTTTTATGTTTCTTATGGGCCAATTAGGGTCTTTTTTTTGTTCGCGCCAGGCACGGCGTTATGGGTGCCACAACTTTTCTTCAAAAACAAAAACAACAACAAAAAAACTTTTATATTCTAATTTTGTCAAGATTTTTTGTGAAAAAATCGGCAATAAGCTCATAATTTGTGCTAAAATAGTCTAGATGTTTAGTTTTAAAAAACATTTTGAAAAAAGCTGGTTATGTCTATTGTGATGTTTCTGCGCAAGTTAAGCAGACAGTGAGGTTTGGGTTTGTTCCGATCTGGTGTTTTCTGTGTCGCTGCAAAGATGAAGTTAACGATGCGGACTCGCCATGAACGCCAGAGAGAAATGCACATTTCATATGGATTACAGAGAGTAGCCTATTTCTTTTGGTTTTGAATATTTTCGTTTAAAAGGAGACATTTCAAGCTTTCTATAATATATAGCCTATATTTCTCAAATCTGTGAAGCACAAGCTGAGTTTCAGCGCCCTCCAGTTCACGTGCAATGCAAGTGATTGTGTCGGCGCCTTATTACATTGTCTGCTATATATTTGATTCTTATTATTAAATACAGGCAATTGATTGATAAAACATTGATCAAAATTGAGATACAATTTATACAAAACGAAAATATTTTAAAAAGAGACTTTCAACAAAACAAAACTCAGATCCATTGCGCATCTCATGATGTATCATATCTTTCTCATGCTGCATGCTCACTTTCATAATAAACACTGATTAAATAAAAAAAAACATATTGACGTCACATATTTTCCAACCCAGCCCTCAGCCCTGTTGCAACCGTCGTTGTTTAGGTCCCTTAAACGCGCACGTACACGCACGTCTCGGAGTCATCGCCGAACCAGGGGATGAAGGAGAGCTGAGATCCACATCACCTTGCACATCTTCGTCTCTGCCACCCCAGGATGATAGCGCGGCTAGTTCCGTTGCTAGGAGGGCGCCAGCGCCTCTGCCTCTCAGCGCCTCTGCCTCGCGAGTGGATGATAGCCCTGAAGACGCCTCGCAATCGTATACCGTTAGTGGTAGTACACCTTTAGTTAGGTTATACATTAAGAGTCTTCGTAGCGCGCTAAGAGACAACGTTATCGGGAAACGCAGCCCAGGTATGATGCGTATGATGGAGATTCGCGCTCTTCTTTGGTCAGAACCATGGAGAGCGATCGCGGATAAGCCCGTCCTATGCACCGAAACTTTTTACAGTGCAACAAAATATTTAAAGAGCATCAGGCTATTAAAATATATATAATGTATACGCACAGATAATATAACAGTATATTCAGTAATTTTTATTAGGTTAAACAGTGATTGGATAAGGTTTTTAATTTAACGTTTTTAATTTAAGGCCCACCCACAATTGGTTTGGCCCAAAACTGGAATCCTGGCGCAGTGCCTTCGCGCTTAAAGCTCCAATATGTAGGAATTTTGTAATAAAATTTCCAAAAATAACTTGCACAGTGTGATATATTTCCTCCAGTTGTGTACTTACAATATCTCAAAAGTCTCCAAAGATTTTTTATTTCAGAGAAATTCCGATTTTAAATAACTGGCCGTCCCGGAAAAGAAATGTCGCGCCTCAGTGACGCAATGTCCGCTCTATCCTTTTTTTCCGCTATCCGATTTTATTTATTTATTTTTTTTTTTTTTACAACAACTTTATTGAGTTTTTTTTCTTATCACAATAAACAATAAAGACGTCTGACAAAGAATAAAAAAAGAATAAAATAAAAAATATGACCCACCACACCGGAATATCACATGGTCAAATGCGGAAGTGGTGGTTAAAGCGTTATAGCCATAGACTGTATGGTTATAGCTGTTATGGATCACGAACTCTTTGGCGAGTATTGAAGTGCCAACAAAACGAAAGCGTCCATATTCTGATACACGCGGAGTCGCGGACTGTGTGACAAACGGAGGAATAAAACCCAGATAAATATCGGCAGGCGTTTTCGAGATGGAGAGAGCTGCGCGACTATCTTGGACTTGACAGAGACTCTGCTCTCGCGAGTGTATTGATAGACAGGTAAGACATGCAACTGTCAATAATAGCACTTATAAACAAAGTTATATTGCTCTTTGTACTTCGGTAAGGCTTTTTATCACGTGTGGTGACCGAGATTATGGCAGTACAATTAAATACAATCGGATATGATGTTAAAAAAATATATTTAGTCATTACTTGCAAATGTTCGTTCAAATTTACTTTTAGATATTGGTTTGAACACGTTAAACAACACGGCATTAACCATAAAAACGTAAAACTGCACAACATTAACCAAACAAATCATTTGACAAATAGCTGTATGTTGTAACGGGATAATATAGCATAACATTTCACGTTCCTTGCAGTTCATTAATTATGATGACATAAAATAATACGATCAGACATACAGGTAATACAAAAACGAATAAATTACCTCATCCGTGATCATGATTCATTAATTCCATGTAGATATATCGCTAGATGGTGAAAACGCATTAAAAACGACATCTCCCATCGTCACCTCCTTCATAGCGTCATCAAGCTTCGCCTTTGTTATTGTTGGAAACTGCGCCCTCTTGTGGTCAAATACCAAAGTCGCATACTGGAGCTTTAAGTAAAAAAAAAAAAAAAAAAAAACGTCTGGCCAATCCGAGGCCCCTGCACACGTGGGGCCCCTAGGCTGCAGCCTATGCAAGCCTGTGCATTAATCCGCGCCAGGCTATGACATGTAATATAGTGGGTGTGTTTGGCTAAAACGAGGTAAAATTGAAGAAAAACGGAAGAAATTGAAAGAAAAAGAGAAGGGATCCTATCGGGAGAAACTAAATGCCACTGCCAAAAACGTTATTTGGACAAACTGTCCGCGATAAACAACGTTGATCCATATGATTTAGCAGCCCAAGACTGGATTACAGATCCAGACGCACTACGTTACCTCCGCTCACAAATCTGGACATCGTTAACCTTGTTTTTGAATTGAGTGCGTAACGTTACACTTTGCAGGAGTTTAAGAGCGATAAATTCCTTAAAAATAGATTGATGTATTTTTGCCCATCCCAGTTTATGTGTAACGTTACTTAAAAGAGTCTTTGTGGATGCAATCAGTACAGAAACAGATAAAAGTCACTTAATGTATTTATTAAGCAGTTATACAAAACCTTGATTCACAAACATTTTAAAAAGGCATGTAAAAAGATGTACAGAATATAAAAGCAAATTGTTCATTGAAAACAAAATAAATATAATTTATTTGATTCATGCAATGTGGCCTGGCTTTATCGTCTGCTAACATGAACCACAAAATCAACATAATTCATCAACTATCCTACAAGTCATCAAGGAATATACAATACACAACCTCTAGCTTTGTACAACTTTTAACAAACGTTTTTACAAACCAGTTGATTTAGCAATCACTGCACAACACTTGGACACATGTTTGTAAGAGCACAGCAGACTATGACAACTTTGTCCAAGAAAGCCACAGTCTCACCCTCACACGGCAGAACCATATTTATGGGAATTTTAGAAGACAATATTTTGTATTTGTTTATTAAAATTAAAAATTTTCCTCATTATTGCGGCAACCCATGCAATCTGGCGTCTTCTCATCAACTCCTCCACCTGCTTCCCTCGTTGCTGGAAAAACGTATTCCTTTGTTCATTTTCCTCCCTGAACGATCGTTTGACCTGCTATGGCAGTTCCTGATCGAGCAACACTGACTAACCATATCACTGTTATTAAACACTCAACAGAAAATCCAAAAACAGCCGGCTCCTACACACAAGCTCAAATACAGCGGGTAGAACGGGATTCGCCTTATTCACCTACGTCACCATCTAGAACCAAAACGAGGCTAGGGGGTACACCATGGGGTACACTCTAAACCGGAAGTTCAGTGACAGAGCGCAGCGGGCGTCTGCAGTCATGGCGGTACCTGTGTGGACAACAAACATTTCATCTCTTCCAGAACTAACAGTGGACTATGTTGACGACTGCAAGATTCCCCGGGCTGTTTTGCTGAAAGGTTACAGCAACTGGATCGAGGGATATGTGCACGACGTGGAAGGTAATGCACGGACGAGATAGCACACGTCAATTTGATGTGATGTTTACATCTGGAAGACGTATTTTTAAGAGTGTTTGCTCATCTGCAAAACGTCTATAGGACGTTTCCTGTCGGATGTCAAATAGACGTTTAGAAGATGTCTTTAAGATGCAATGATTTAGAATGTATGTTAAACTGACATCTTCTAAACGTCTATTTGACATCCGACAGGAAACGTCCTATAGACATTTTGCAGATGAGCAAACACTCTTAAAAATACGTCTTCCAGATGTAAACATCACATCAAATTGACGTGTGCTATCTGGGACGATGACGGCTTTTTCTCTGAAATCAACATTAGCAAACGTTACTTTTAAAGTTAGTTTGTTAGCTAGCTAATACAACAGGACGCGACAACATTACAAGCTGATGTTAAGCATTAAGATATATTAACCACACCAGACTGACAGTTTACCGACAGTCAAGAGGAGCGAGACAGTCAGTGTGCGAGCTAAGTCTTTTCGCTCGATGCGAAAAAACGAGGCACCTTACAACATTCAGGTATCATGACTGTGAATAAACTGCGGAGTGGTGCCACTGCTAGAACAAATACGCTTGCTAAACGTTCAAATGTTCATTTTGATCGTTCATATCAACAGTTCATCTTTCCCTGCTAGACTAAAAATAACATGTTATGTGCAGTTGATGTGATCTTTAGCTAATAGTGTATTGGAACCATCAGTAAAAATAGCTTGTTTCCAATGTGTCACTACAAAGCAAGGCAGGGTGCTACTGTTGGTTATTAAAATTAATACATATTAAGTATAAGTAAGTTTGTTTACAGGCATGGGTTGCTCAGTTTACATAGCGATGTTAAGTAGGGTTGGGGAAGGTACTCTTCAGGTCTCACAGGTAACACAGATGCTAAAAACTAATCAGTAATGTCGTCCACTGGGATGCACAAACCCAGTAACATCATTTGATTACTTTGAAACTTTTATGCATCTCTGCCTCAAAAATATCTTATTTTAATAAACAGCTGGTGTCAAACAGCTTGTCAAATTACTGTTATTCCCCAACCCTGGGTTTTAGTACAATGAGTGTCCAATATATTAGGTACCCTGCAAGCTGTATTAATCAGTATCATGTCTGATGTCTAGAACAAACCTAGCAACTTAAACATTGACTGTTATTGCTTTCATTGCTGGAACATGAGAACACCAGTTGTACCTAATTAACTGCACACTCAGTGTACATCACCATGCTCTGTAATTTCATGTTAGGTATTTATATCAATACCTATTTTGCTAGGCCAGTTACATGTTCTTTTAAATCCTTAGAGTTACCATGACTGTTTGTGTCTGGACCAGACGTTTAGAACAATATGTTGGTATACCTATCTAAATGTGAATGTGTTCTTAAACTTGTTTGATTATTCTTAAAGGTGGAGCTGTCCTTCGAGGAGCCATTCATTGGCAATACAACCTGCAACTGTAAAGCTGGCTTGGGACAGTGCAATCACCTAATAGGACTGCTCTACACGCTGGCCCACTATATTAAAATGGGGTATGCATCTGTCCCCCAAACTGCAAGCAAAACGTCTCTACCTCAAGCCTGGCATGTTCCATCAAGGACATTAGGTCTCAGCCCAAGAGCAGTTAGCACTGTGACAGTATCCAAAGATAACCACCATTGGCTAATGCTTCACCAAAGAAAAAACAGCGCTGTACTGAGGGGATTGTCTCTAATTTGTATTGTCCTGTGCCACTTCCATTACCAAGTGCTGAATTTGCAGAGACTCTTCATAGCAACCTGGCTACAATCGGCAGTAAGAGCCAGATGTTAAAGTTACTGGAAGCAAACTGTAAGCAGCCTGCTGATCTGGTCTGATCTGGTCTCCACAGAATTTGGGGACCTTCCCCGGGGTTCTGTATTAACTTACCAAACTCAACGTCCACTGTCCATTTTCAGTGAAAATGACCCTGAACTTCCTCTACCTCCACAGCCATGCTCAGTTAGCACTGCTCTAGATGATACTGAAACATTATTCTATGGTGGCCTGGCTGTCACACTGTCTGATGCAAAGCATCTAGAGATGGAAACCAGAGAACAAAGCAGTAGCAAGACCTGGCATCAAGTACGAGCCAAACACCTGACATCATCATCATTCAAAAGAAATGCTGAAATGTCCACTTGGACCTAAAAAGGGTGGGATCACAAGGGAGACATTGATTTCAGTGAGAAGGTCCTTGATGAGAAATCCTATATCCGCCATGACCTCATCGCCTTCCTCAAGTAGACGCAGGATCCCTGATTCTCTTGTGATAACCTGTATACAGGTCACTGACAAAAGTGACTAAACCTGAGGGAGAGATGCCAACTAGGCCCTTAACCTCTTACACTCCTAGACCATTTTTGGGGATTTCCGCCTGGATTTTCCTACCAAAATTGAAAAGCCTCCCATTTCCACATATTTTTTCCAAAATAGACAATTTTGGTGTCATTTTACAGGAAACCCTTTGCAGATTCATAAAACAGTGCTAAAAGTGATAAACATTTAAGTATATGTTGTCTGAGCTGTCATAAACCCCCCAAAAAACAATAGGCGCTTTTTTATTTTTTAATTTTAAATTCATTTTTGAAAGTGTGTAACTCAGGCCCTGTGGGGTCTAGCAACATGCAGACAATTATGGCTGTTTCCGCTAGATGCCAGCAAACACTGGAAAAAAAATATTTTTTTCTCTATACTAAAAAATGAAAAAGATGTGCATATTAATCTGAAGGGAGGAATATTACCTTTTTTTATGTAATTTCCACCTACCCAAATCTAAACTCTGCTCATACCCATATACAGTGGAATATATGTAATATTCCAGTGTCATTTTACAGAAAACACTTTGAAATTATATAAAACACTGCTGAATGTGATAAATATTATAGTATATGGTGTCTGTGATATAATAAACAAAAAGAAAAAAATAGGCGCTTTATGATTTTGATAATTTTATTCTTTCAGAAGATACAAGACTTATCATTTTACAAATTATTTGCCTAAAATCTGTGGTCTATTACAATCTAGAACAGGATCCTCATCCTCCAGATTTATATCATTCATTATATGGGCATCAGTTTTGTCACCTGTGTTGTGCATCACCTCAACATCACCGGCCAGCCTCCTAGAGATCTGATGCCAGCTGTGCCAACAGTGCCCACAGTGCCAATCTTCAACAGAACATGAAACAAAGAAAACACTATTTATACATAGTTTCTGCACTGTAGTAATATCCATTTCACAATATCAAAATGTAGATTTACTGAAATGACCACTTTATTCCACTTATGCAAAGTTGGAAACTATTGCGCAATCATACTTTCCATATCCAAAATGTTTGACATTTATTTTCAAATAATAGTTTATCAGATTGGTTGCTGTGCTTTCACATTTCAAACTAACAATAACTTTATCAAAAAAATGTATATAAACATTGTAAATGCTGAAAAAACATAAGGTTATACACTCACCTAAAGGATTATTAGGAACACCTGTTCAATTTCTCATTAATGCAATTATCTAATCAACCAATCACATGGCAGTTGCTTCAATGCATTTAGGGGTGTGGTCCTGGTCAAGACAATCTCCTGAACTCCAAACTGAATGTCAGAATGGGAAAGAAAGGTGATTTAAGCAATTTTGAGCGTGGCATGGTTGTTGGTGCCAGACGGGCCGGTCTGAGTATTTCACAATCTGCTCAGTTACTGGGATTTTCACGCACAACCATTTCTAGGGTTTACAAAGAATGGTGAGAAAAGGGAAAAACATCCAGTATGCGGCAGTCCTGTGGGCGAAAATGCCTTGTTGATGCTAGAGGTCAGAGGAGAATGGGCCGACTGATTCAAGCTGATAGAAGAGCAACTTTGACTGAAATAACCACTCATTACAACTGAGGTATGCAGCAAAGCACTTGTGAAGCCACTACACGCACAACCTTGAGGCGGATGGGCTACAACAGCAGAAGACCCCACCGGGTACCACTCATCTCCACTACAAATAGGAAAAAGAGGCTACAATTTGCATGAGCTCACCAAAATTGGACAGTTGAAGACTGGAAAAATGTTGCCTGATGAGTCTCGATTTCTGTTGAGACATTCAGATGGTAGAGTCAGAATTTGGCGTAAACAGAATGAGAACATGGATCCATCATGCCTTGTTACCACTGTGCAGGCTGGTGGTGGTGGTGTAATGGTGTGGGGGATGTTTTCTTGGCACACTTTAGGCCCCTTAGTGCCAATTGGGCATCGTTTAAGCTCGAATCATTTCATATTGGTTTCTTGAACATGACAATGAGTTCACTGTACTAAAATGGAGCATCTTTGGGATGTGGTGGAACGGGAGCTTCGTGCCCTGGATGTGCATCCCACAAATCTCCATCAACTGCAAGATGCTATCCTATCAATATGGGCCAACATTTCTAAAGAATGCTTTCAGCACCTTGTTGAATCAATGCCACGTAGAATTAAGGCAGTTCTGAAGGCGAAAGGGGGTCAAACACAGTATTAGTATGGTGTTCCTAATAATCCTTTAGTTGAGTGTATATTTATATATATAAAACAGTTATGTCCGGTCAAACGATGTATTAATTAACTTCAGATTGGATTGTGTTGGTAATAGTCACTTACCCAACGCTTAAAGATGTTTCATGCTTCTAACAAGTGCAGTCGATCTTCTGTCTGATCTGAATGGTGTGTGGAAAACACTTTGTCCCTGCGTCTAGAACGAACTGAATGCTTTTCAAGCGCCTCGTTACTTGAAAAAATGCGGAAAAATACTTTTAAACAGGAAATGACGATATATTTACGTACATATTTACAGCGGGTCTATTCGCACGGGATTAGTATTACCTGAGGCAATTTTTCCTAACCTTTTTACTGAAGGTAAAAGTCGCCGTAATCTTTACTGACATTGTCTGTAATGATAACTGAGATGGCACTAACCCTAACCCTAAAATCGCAGAGAAGCTCTGGTAACTATTACTCTACCCCACCTCTCCATGTTACACTAGTCCCGTCCGAATAGGGCTTTAGACGACAAAAGAAAGAATCATGACTCATTACCTGAGCCATTCGAGCGAATGAGGGCAGGGATTTGCTTTATCGTGGTTACATTAACAGAAATTTGTCATTTGAGGTGTAACATAAAGCTTATTTACATTTATATTTACAAAATGTTAAAAATATGTCTGTCACTGTCCTCAAATTACTTTATTTGTTAAACGGGAGTTTTCTCCTGTCTTGGAGGAGAGCGGATTTGGTGTCTATGCTTTATTGCCATGGATCGTTGTCTTTGTTACACATTCTCATTGGTTGCTTGGCATATGCGTGATTACATGTGCCAGAAAAGCTGTGGCAGAAACGCTTGCCCAAGCAGAAAAATGTACTGTTGCCAGATACCGATAACAGAAAGCCACCTGAATGCAGTTGATGTCAAATTATATAAATTAAATCCAACAAAGAATATGTAAATCATAACATATATATTTTAATCTTATTCTCAGACAAAAAAAATGTGTGGGGAGGTTCTCCAGAGTTAGGGTTGTTGTTAGACCAGAAGAGCCAGACCGGTCCTCCGCACAGACCCAGTGACCAGCTTCAGATCCACACCGGCGTGAGGAATCGATGATCAAGCAGAAGGAACTGAAGGAACTGAACAAATATTTGAATGCTACCGATCCCGATCTGAACTCTGACCTGTAACCCTGCCTGGATCATAATCACACACTGTTTGCTCGTTGGCCAGAGGAGATCTGAGCGACTGAGTCTGGGTTCTCCCAAGATTTTTTTCTCCATTCTGTCACTGATTGAGTTTGGGTTCCTGCCACTGTCGCCTCTAGTTTGCTTTATTGAAGACACTTAATATTCAACAATATTATTGATCTGACTGTACTGACTCCCCAGACAGCAACATAGTGTCGGCCCAGATCCGGGCCACATTTGGTAGGGGTGAGTGGGGCACAACCTAATCTAGTTGTAACACACTTGTTTTAAATATTTCCACACATCCTAGCATGACGAAACTTAGTGTATTAACTAGTTGCCATATCAACACTTTATAAAGAAAAAATTACACCAAAATTCTGAAATCTTTAAATAAATTTCTTACTTATGTTCATTTTTCATATCTGTTTTTTTTTTTTTTTTTTTTTTTTAATTAGACAAATCCGATATTATTTTAACCTTATATCTATTATTTGGCAGTTGAGATAGTTATTTAATGCTGATCTAACCAGCAGAAGACACTCGCCGGGTTTAGATCCCAGTTGTGCAGGCGGGGCATGTTGTCACACTGTGTTACAATAAGCCCCTATTAGAACTATGATATGCTATTCAATACTTTTATGAATTCTGTTGAGAAACCATGAGAAAAAGGTGAAAAAAGACTGATAGTCACTGTTCAGAAATTATTAATTATTATTATGTTTTGTACTATGTTGTATAGCTCAGTTTTCCAGTGTGTTGTTGTAACACTTAAAAAATAGTTGTTTTTTTTAATTATTAAAAAATTGCATTATTTTATATGAAATAGTTAATAATTGTATTTTCTTGAGAATATTTTAGTTTGTCTTGTATATTATTCGATTAGGTCAGATAACATTTTAAGCTGTCATATGGTGATGTTATAATGTGGTATGGGGCATGTTGTTACATTTCACTTCCATTCTTTAGGGGTAAATCAAGAAAAAAAGTGTACACTGTATTAAGTAAACCACATAATTGTGAAATAAATGCAGGAAAAAATAAGTACTCTGAACCAGCACCATGTGTGTTGAATAAGAACTGAACTGAGCTGATGATGACATCACTGTTTTCTACACAATGTTGTTTTCGTCAACGATGACGATAACAAAATGATTTCGTTGACGCACCTTTTTTTTATGACGATAACGCGACGATGACTAGCTAAAAATGGCTCTAAGTTGACTATATGGCAAAACAAATATGTTCACAATTTGGCCCATATCTGTTCAGCCATGCCACATCTAGGCCATATGTGCCAGATAATACCCACATGTGGCCCAAACGTACTTGCTATCTGGGGTTGTGCTTCAAAACTAGAAAAAGCATCTACAGGCAGTAGTTGACATTTAAATAACTTCTTGAAAATTGTAGCTAGACCGCAACCAGATCCATTTAGCCTGGGAGAGCTGTAAAAAGAACAGTCAGGAGGAGATAGTTCACCCAGAGACGAAAGATCGTCAGGTTTCAGCCAGGTTTCAGTCAGGTTTCAGTCACAAACAAAAAATCCAAGGCATAAGATGAGAAGAAGTTGTTCATAATGAATGTTTTATTTGACAATGACCTAGCGTTTACTAGAGCCATTTTCACTGAAGGCTGAACTGTTGCAGAGGAAGTTGTAACTGGCGGTGGATCCCCAAGTGGGGCATATTCCAGAGAATGGTGATTTGCAAAGTTAATATTTCCACCCTCTCTGCGAGATTTTGCATACAGCTGACGAGAAGACGACCAGACAACAGGGATAGTACATCCGTCAACTGAGGGAACTGAGGTAGTGAGCCTAGTGCAATGTTTGTGGGAGCCCCGATGTATGTAACGAGGCCGGCGAGCGATACCAAGAGCAGTGCAGTGATTATGAAGGTTAGTGGGCAGCGATGGCCGAACTTTAGGGTTCAGGTGATGCAGATCCAACGATGAATAGAAAGTCATGTCATAAAAACCCCACCAGCAAAAAGGCAACAAAGTTTCTTGAGACAGCGCGCAAAAATAGAAAGAAGCAGATAAAAAAGTTACAGCCAATAATAAGAGGAGGATCATCCTAGAGTCGCACATACCCAGCCAGATTTAAAACCACGTTAGCCAGCACACCGAGCAGCTGAACTACAACACAGTGCAAATATATGGAAGATACAGCCCTTTCTAAGACCATATCAACCAGACCAGCATCTGGCAACCAGTAATCCGAGAGAAAGTGAATACTTACTCACGGAAGACAGATGAAGTAGCCTGTTGCTTCGGTGGCGAAAGCTCGCGTTTGGCAGGTAACAACTTGACTGAAGGGATACAGAGACAGTTCATAAGCAGCGCCGTATTTAGTCAAATCGGCGTCAAAAAATCTGCAGGATGAACTCAAGGGAGTTAGGATCCAAAAATTAAAACTGCACGCTTGAGTAGTCCATAATTAGTCCACAATTTGTCATGAAAACAGAAGGATAGCGGGAGAGCAGCAGCTGTCAGAACACGCCAGCGTTCGCTCCACTCCGCTCCGGAAGTTGAAGGTGAAGCAAAAAGGTGAAGGACTCATACACAAACACACTCTCCCGCAGGGAGTGTTTCTGTTCTCGTTACACATAGCACATTATCAATTTCTATAATTCAAATCATGTAAAATGATTATTAGGCTGCATAAATTAGGTCAACCAGAACCAGGAAAAAACTTCTATAACACCTGATGTACTGTTACATCATAAGAAGAATGGTATCTACATTGTGTCACACTCAGAAGAAGACAGACAAGATTCAGGTTAAATAACAAGTTTATTGAAGTGCCAGAGGGTGAGCGGTGCTGGGAGATAATGCAGCTGCGATGACAACAATATGATGATGACTTAGCTGAACTGGATGAATGTCTTTGCAGGAGAGAAGTGGACGAGATGAACCTGGACGACGATGAACAGCGATGACAGGAATATCGGGACTTCAGGTAAGTAGATGGGAAAGATGGTCACTCGGGTGAGCAGTCTGTAGCGCTTGTTAAAGACGAGACCAGACACTGAGGTGAGGGGATCGGTGGCAGATATAGTGTGTATAATAATGAGGTGCAGGTGCAGGTGATCAAAACTCAGGTGACTGTGATTGAGTGGGCGGAATGCAACGATCAGGTGCTGATTGCTGGGGGGAAGTTCTGTGGACTCCGTGACAGTACCCCCTCCTCCACGGTCGGCTCCTGATGGCCGGAAACTGCGATGGCGGTGACGACCCCGACCTCTGGGGGCAGGACGAGGGGGATGATCTTGGTAAAACTGGGTTAGAAGGGAAGGGTCAAGTATATCATCTCGAGCAACCCAGGATCATTCCTCTGGACCGTACCCTTCCCAATCGACCAGGTACTCAAGTCGTTTTCCCCGTCGTCGCAAGCTGATGATGGATTGGACTCGGTAGATGAGCTCTTCTTCGGCGACGTCTAGAAGAGGAGGTACGTCAGCATCACCAGATTCTGTGTGGGAAGAGAACAGAGGTTCAGTGTAAGGTTTGAGGAGGGAGACGTGAAAGGATGGTGAAATTCTGTACTGTGCTGGAAGGTTGAGACGGTAGGTGACGTCGTTGAGCTGCCTCTGGATGGTGAGGGACCTATATAGCTGGGACTCTAGCTGAGGTGAAGATGGATATCCTGGGTGGACAACCAAACCTTTTGTCCAGGCTGGTATTGAGGGGTCTCTGATCTTCGGGCGTTGGCTTGAGTCTTGTATCTTCACACTGCCTGCTGGAGATGTACATGGGCTGAGTCTCACACCCTCTCGCTCTGCTCGAACCAGTGATTAACAGCTGGACCCTCTGATGGTTCGCCGGTCCAGGGAAACAGGGGTGATTGGTATCCTAAGATACACTGGAATGGAGTAAACCCAGTGGTGAACTGGCGAATGGAGTTCTGGGCGTTCTCCGCCCAGGGAAGGAACCGGCTCCAGCTGTTCTGGTTCTGGTGGCAGTATGACCTCAAGTATGTCCCGATCTCTTGGATCTTATGCTCAGTCTAGCCGTTGGTCTGAGGGTGATAATCTGAGAATAAACTGATGGATACTCCTAGGAGCTTGAAGAAGGCTTGCCAGACACGGGAGATAAACTGGGGACCTCGGTCGGATCCGATGTCTTCAGGAAGACCGAAATGACGGAAGACATTGTGGAACATTGATTCGGCTGCTTCGAAGGCTGTGGGTAGACCTTTGAGAGGGATTAGTTTGCAGGCTTTGGAAAAGCGGTCGACGATGATGAAGATGCAGGTATTGGAATCTGAAGGTGGGAGATCAGTCATGAAGTCGATTCCTAGATGTGACCAGGGACGGTGAGGAATGGGTAGAGGAACCAGTTTTTCTGTTGGCAGATGTCGGGGAGTGTTGGTGATAGCACAGACTGAGCACCCCTTGACGTATTGGGAGATATCTTGGGTCATAGAGGGCCACCAGTAGCATTGACTGAGGAGCGAGAGGGTTCACTGGCTACCTGGGTGTCCAGAGCCCGGAGAGGTGTGAGCTGAGTCCAGAAGGGGTAGACAACAGGATGATGGAGTCGTTGATGGTCACCCTGCCACTGTGAAAGTACCGCTCCCACTCCTGTTGTGGAGGCATCCACCTCAACGACAAACAGTAACTCTGGATTCGGAAAAAGCAGGATGGGAGTGGTGGTGAAGGCTTCTTTGAGGGTTGAGAGCGCGTTGGTGGCTTTAGGGTTCCAGGACAGAGACTTGGGCCGGTTTTGAGTAGTGACGTGAGGGGAGAACTGAGAAGACTGTAATTGAGGATGAATCGGCGGTAGAAATTGGCAAATCCGAGGAATCTTTGGAGTTCTTTAATGGTGACGGGTTGGGGCCAGGTCCGGATGGCTTCCACCTTCCTCTGGTCCATCTGGATGCCTCGTTGGTCTATTATTTTTTGAGCTTCTTTGCCAGATTATTGCTAGCTGCTTCAGGCTCGTGGAGTTGTTTCTCTTCTAAGCTACCCTGATTTATGCGAGTCGTTATTTTAGTCATGTCTGTCTTGTGTTCGTCTCACCTGATTTCTGTCTAGTACCCTGCTGCCGGCCTGCTGTCCATCCGGTCGCTATCCGTGGTGCTGTGGGCATCGTCTGGGGCTGTTCGCTCGCCATTACCTCTCTGCTTCTAGTGTGAGACCTCTTTCCAGGACTAAGGACTATTCCTGAGTTTCAAGACCATTATTCCTGATTTCACCTCCAGTTCTGCATCCACAATCAAGTCTTTATTTTCTCCTGTGAACGGCAGACTGCCTAAGTTCTTTTGTGACTGAATAAATTCCGTTATCCTGCACCTCTTGCATTTGGGTCCTCTCTCCGATCCCTGACAAAAGCAACTGGATTACACTGAACAAGGAACTAAACTATTATTGAATCAATAACATGACAGACAAATAACTGAATTATTCACACACATCAGTATTTGTTAAGAAACAAATAAATCATTAATACAAATATTGATTTCTTTAAAATATTTATTGAAAATGATTCTCATTAATGGAAGTGGCCTAAATTTTGATCTGTTCATCATACAAATCATATAGTGCACAAGCTAGGCACTATATTTATGATACTATATGGTGAATATTTGTTTTGGTCCATTTTGTAGCTCAACAGCCCCTGGTTACTGTCTGCTTTCATTATATCAAATGAAAAAGAACAGTGTAAACATTCTGATAAATCTCTCCATTTTTATTCCTTCATATGGGTTTGGAAAAACATGAGGGTGAATAAATGCCAGAATTGTCATTTTTTACTGAACTACTGATTTCTTTATTGTTAATAAAAGTATCATTTTATGAAATTACATAATGTTGTTATAGTTGGTCAAAATTAAAAGATTGGAAGAGGTGTTGATGTGTTTCTTGATGCTATCACAAAATTTGTGAATGAGAGTAAAAGTATGAAGTACGTTGTCCTACAATAAGTGCTTTTTCCATGACTAAAGGGTATATAAATAAACATTGTAGTGGTGGTTAAAAAAGGTTAGGGTTAGGGTGTAACAGAAAAGTCTTTTACGAAGTCTTTTTACTGCAGTCTTTCTTCCACACCACTAGGGGTGCTATTGTGCCTGAATGTTCTCTTAAGTAAAGGGGGGTTTGTAATAGAAGAGAGTAGTAAAGCAACAGTAGAAAGCATGGCTTAACTGCATTTGTGCTATGTCCTGGTTGGGAAATGTACATTTCAAGCTCAACTTAAAGTAAGGGTTTGTTTTCTTTCCTGATATTTAAAAAGTATGCCTTGATGATGATGATGATATTGTTGATGTTTATTGCTAAGAAGTTTGATACAGTTTATCTTGTATGTATTTTAGAAGGACTCTTTATCAGTGACTTTAACCCTCCATGATGCACTTTAAATATGGATTTAAAGTCCAGAGGAACGTAAGCTTGGGAGTTTGGCTTACTCATGACTGCTCCTGATTTGGAAGAGTCTGATGCATGAGAACTGTTGTCTTTTGGAGTAAATTCGTCGCAGATGGTTGGATTATTCATCTACTAAAGGACTGCTTCAACTTTGGACATTGTTTGATGAACTATGCCTTGTCTGATACAAGGCTTACACAGATTGATTTTCACTTTATTGAATTGTGCAACCTATTGATCATTTCTTGTGTAGCTGCTTTTTCTTGTATTTGTGTTTTTGTTGTTGTTGTCAATTATTTTTATTTGCATAAGGATATAAAAAAGAAAAAAGGAATATATTGTTTTGTCATTCGGGGAGCATCTTTCTTTCTTGAGCAAATATTAGGCAAACTGAATCCCCCATTATTGCGTTATATAACTTTTGTTTTGCATTCAAAAATATGAGATGGTTATAAGGGTTAGGATGTAAGATGAAGGGTTAGGATGTAGGATAATAGGAAATAAGATGATTTTGATTAGTCAGTGATGAACTGCTCAACAAAGTTCTCCATGACCTGAAGAAGCAGCACAGCCAATGACACAGCAACTACCCAGAATGCACCTCTTTCCAGAGCTGAAACAGAAGAACAAACATACTTTGATATGTGCTGTGTCAGGCTTTGAACACAGGTATGTGCACTACAGGTCCTTCTCAATAAATTAGCATATTGTGATAAAGTTCATTATTTTCCATAATGTAATGATAAAAATTAAACTTTCATATATTTTAGATTCATTGCACACCAACTGAAATATTTCAGGTCTTTTATTGTTTTAATACTGATGATTTTGACATACAGCTCATGAAAACCCCAAATTCCTATCTCAATAAATTAGCATATTTCATCCGACCAATAAAAGAAAAGTGTTTTAATACAAAAGAAAGTCAACCTTCAAATAATTATGTTCAGTTATGCACTCAATACTTGGTCGGGAATCCTTTTGCAGAAATGACTGCTTCAATGCGGCGTGGCATGGAGGCAATCAGCCTGTGGCACTGCTGAGGTGTTATGGAGGCCCAGGATGCTTCGATAGCGGCCTTAAGCTCATCCAGAGTGTTGGGTCTTGCGTCTCTCAACTTTCTCTTCACAATATCCCACAGATTCTCTATGGGGTTCAGGTCAGGAGAGTTGGCAGGCCAATTGAGCACAGTAATACCATGGTCAGTAAACCATTTACCAGTGGTTTTGGCACTGTGAGCAGGTGCCAGGTCGTGCTGAAAAATGAAATCTTCATCTCCATAAAGCTTTTCAGCAGATGGAAGCATGAAGTGCTCCAAAATCTCCTGATAGCTAGCTGCATTGACCCTGCCCTTGATAAAACACAGTGGACCAACACCAGCAGCTGACATGGCACCCCAGACCATCACTGACTGTGGGTACTTGACACTGGACTTCAGGCATTTTGGCATTTCCTTCTCCCCAGTCTTCCTCCAGACTCTGGCACCTTGATTTCCGAATGACATGCAAAATTTGTCCAAAAGTCCAGTGCTGCTTCTCTGTAGCCCAGGTCAGGCGCTTCTGCCGCTGTTTCTGGTTCAAAAGTGGCTTGACCTGGGGAATGCGGCACCTGTAGCCCATCTCCTGCACACGCCTGTGCACGGTGGCTCTGGGTGTTTCTACTCCAGACTCAGTCCACTGCTTCCGCAGGTCCCCCAAGGTCTGGAATCGGTCCTTCTCCACAATCTTCCTCAGGGTCCGGTCACCTCTTCTCGTTGTGCAGCGTTTTTTGCCACACTTTTTCCTTCCCACAGACTTCCCACTGAGGTGCCTTGATACAGCACTCTGGGAACAGCCTATTCGTTCAGAAATGTCTTTCTGTGTCTTACCCTCTTGCTTGAGGGTGTCAATGATGGCCTTCTGGTCAGCAGTCTTACCCATGATTGCGGTTTTGAGATATGAACCAGGCTGGGAGTTTTTAAAAGCCTCAGGAATCTTTTGCAGGTGTTTAGAGTTAATTAGTTGATTCAGATGATTAGGTTAATAGCTCGTTTAGAGAAACTTTTCATGATATGCTAATTTTTTGAGACAGGAATTTTGGGTTTTCATGAGCTGTATGCCAAAATCATCAGTATTAAAACAATAAAAGACCTGAAATATTTAAGTTGGTGTGCAATGAATCTAAAATATATGAAAGTTTAATTTTTATCATTACATTATGGAAAATAATGAACTTTATCACAATATGCTAATTTATTGAGAAGGACCTGTATACTGATATTAGCGTGTAAAACACTTACTGTGAGAAGTAGAGGCTGCTGCGACCTGGCTAATGGAGGGCTGAGCAACTGGGTTAGCGGTTGTAGTGCTGGTTTCTGTGGCTTTTATGAGTCTAACAGGCCCTGAACGGATAGTGTAGTTGTGGGTCAGAATGCTGTTTACTATAGTCTTGTCTGTCATTTCCGTACATGGATCAGGACATCTCTGGGTTTGTTTGGTGGTAACACAAAGTTGCACTAGACACTCAACATACATCTAGACAGACAAATGAACAGAGTTTAACAACAGACATGCAAGAAGGATCCACCTGTACATACAGTAGAATGTACATAAAGAGGTTATCAAGCATATTGAGAACACAGATAATGAAACATACAGTGTCTCCCATTACACTCAGAGAACTGAGATCCAAGCGGTAAATTCGAACAGTCGAAGTTGACGTCAAGATCTCAAAGGTTCCGTTTCCAGTTGCACAGCTGAAAGACAGAGAGCTGGGTGAACAGATTTATGATGGAAAGAGAAAGGCATGAAAAAAAACATGAAGTACATGAAACAAGATGAGAGATTTAAGGGAGAGGCAATTGAATCTGAATTATCTTCATTTGAGATTCCACCAATTATATCACAAAAACTACTGAGTAAGAATTAGAGGTGCCCTGAATCTTTATGTCTATAAAATAAACTATAATTTAGCTTTCTACAATTACACTTTAATATCCATGTTACAATCATGTGTTTATTATATTGTTTTGCTTAGAGATTAAGACTGAGGGCCCTATTTTAATGATCTGAAACGCAAGTATCTAACGCGAAACGCAAGTAACTTTGTGAGCGGATCTCGACACAAATCTAAAATGTGTTGGTCTGAAGTCGCTTCATTACTCATAGGTGTGGTTTGGGCGTAACGTAAAAAATAAACCAATCAGAGCGTCATCTCACATTCCCTTTAAGAGCAGGCGCGCTTGTTCCATGGCGGATTGCTATTATAACGGATTTGCCAGGAGCGGTTCACAGCCGAGGAGACCGACGTTCTCGTCAGGCCGTAAAACACAGAGAAGTGACATTGGGGATGGAGAAACACACACAGATTAGCTTCGGTTAAACAGGCGTATAATCATTTTGGTAAATGTGTAAGCTAGATTTATGCCTATTTTTCACATCTTCATGGACACCACAATGATTTCCCTCGTGTGGAATATTTTTCCTTGTAATTATGTATGGTGTGCAAAAATGGCAACTGCTGCTTCTGTGTAGATGAGAGAAGCAAAGTGTGTGTGTGTTGTGCACACGCTACATTATGGCCAAGCATGCGCCCTTAAAACAGCCTCTGAACGCGCCACTGACTTTAGACGAGGTTTCTCCTGGTCTGTGGCGGAATTGTTTTCTGGAACTGCAAAATAGCACCAGGGAACGTTTGTGCCGGAACACGCCTCCTCTCTTCGCTGAACCGCCCCCGGGAGCGCAAGTTCATTCCCTAATTTACCGACGTGTGTCTGTGGAGGGAAAAGTCTGCTGTGCGACGGGTGCAAAATAGGAATGAAACATGCGGCATTGTACAAAGTCAATTGCGCTGGGTGCGAGATAGGGCCCTGAGACTGAATGCCATCAGTGTAAGTCAATGTAAATGAGATTAAGGGGGATATCATCAAATCTGCACATCTATCTCTCCTCAACAAGCCACATTATTTTTAATATTCATATCTATAGCACAAATGGCACAGGACAGGAATGGAAGAAGAAAATGAGTGAGTGCTGCTGGTCCAGGTGCTGCCACATTGCTAGGGTGGTTGCCAGGGTGTTGCTATGCAGTTGCAAAAGGTTTCCAAGTATGTTTTTTAGTGTGCTGCTATGTGCCTTTTAGGGTGTTGTGGGTGGTTGCATACAGGCCTAAAGTAAGTCCTTATGATATTTTTTCGGTCACTCGTTCTGAGAACTTGTTAAAATAACCAACACTAATAACTATTAGCAGTAGAAGTAGTTTGAGTAACAGACTCAGTCTTTGTCAGGGCTAATGTTGATACTAACCCGTGGTTCAGCAGAGGTCGTGTGTTTACAAAGTCTTGTGTGTCTGACTCCACACAACGTCCCACCATGAGCTCAGCACGGTCCAGTGAGCAGTTGGAAAACACATGCAGGTCCAGCGTCTCCATCCTGCCTGTAGACCGCAGCTCTTGAGCCGCACGCACCGATCGCAAACTGCGCATGAGGGGCATACGCGTCTCAGCGGCCATAGGGCCCTCTCCGGGGAAGTGGAACTCAATCCAGAAGGACACAGCACCAAACGTCTCCACTTCTGAAGGTATGGAGATTTTAAAAGCTGGAGCTTTGGCTCGTTGGCCAGGAATCCGGCAGGCGAGTGGGAGAATGAGAGTGGCAACACGGCTTATAGTGGAGTTAGGACTGATGCTGCGTAAAGTGTTGGTGTACAGCAATTCTGAACCTAAATGCTGAAAAATATCAAAGATGACATACCAATGAAATCAAATGAAATTAAAATGAAATATTTAAAAGAAGCACCACTCACACCTTATGTCGCTCCTATAATTTCTTTAACTCTCATCATTCTTTTTTAAGATTTTTATTTCTCTGCTGTACTCCAAGAAATATATAAACATTTTTTGTTAATTTGTTTTTCTGTCATTTTTTCTTTTAAATTAATTTCGTATAATTGTACTGGGCATTTACCTGGTGATATTTCTTTGGTTGTTCAATGTCCATTTAGAATGTGGGCCATTTTGATTGACCGACCTACATTTTAAGTTCACTGTCCGCGCACATATATTGACTTTTTTTGTGATATAATGTAATTGTCAGGATTATATTTTGTTCTAGTTTGGTTCTGTTCCTGTTCCCTGTCATATTAAGTTGACCTAGTTTCTATGTATGTGCCAGTTTGTTTCCTTGGAAACTCATTAGTTAATCATTCAGCTGTTCCTGTTTAGTTCCCTCATTTACGTTTGTATATTTACTCCCTGTTTATTATTTTTTTTTCAGTTCCTTGTTCAGTATCGTCTATGCTAAAGTCTACGTTTTAGTAGAGGTTTTATTATTTCTCCTGCAATTTTCCTGTACCTTTGTGGATTATTGGATTAAAGACGGTTCTTGAGTTATTTACCGAGTCATGTGCTTCAATAAAACACCACGTTGTACATTATAAAGTAAATTATGTAATAAAATGTTCATGATGTACATTAGAATTAGTTAAGTTAAAGAAAAGAAAAGCAACTCAAAATGATGGAGCAGGTCATAATCACAAAATGTGCATTGGGTTATTGTTCAGAAAATAAGCCTATATATATATATATAGGCTTATTTTCTGAACAATAACCCAATGCACATTTTGCACATTTTGCACCAATGCACATATAAAAAAACATAATACAATTTTAAATTAAACTTACCCATTTTGTGTTCAAAAATATAGTATGCTATAAAATATATTATTAGAGAAATAATAACAGGTTTTTTTTTTGTTACAATCGCTAGGACCCATTTCTCAATATTTAGGTCACTTTTTCAAAACTGCACAGTTCTAAGAAACTTTCATCTTGGCACAGCAGTTCACATTTAAAATGCACTAAAACTTTGGCTCTGCTTTCGACTGGGGCTGGCTTGGGTCGCTGCTGGGTCGCTGAAGCTGGCCTGGGTCGTGAAGCTGAAGCTGGCCTGGGTCGCAGCTGGGTCGCAGAAGCTGAAGCTGGCCTGGGTCGCAGCTGTGTCGTGAAGCTGGACTGGGTCGCAGCTGTGTCGTGAAGCTGGACTGGGTCGCAGCTGTGTCGTGAAGCTGGACTGGGTCGCAGCTGTGTCGTGAAGCTGGACTGGGTCGCCGAAGCTGAAGCTGGCCTGGGTCGCAGCTGGGTTGTGAAGCTGGCCTGGGTTGCTGCTGGGTCGCTGAAGCTGAAGCTGGCCTGGGTCGCAGCTGGGTCGTGAAGCTGGCCTGGGTCGTGAAGCTGGACTGGGTCGCCGAAGCTGAAGCTGGCCTGGGTCGCAGCTGGGTCGTGAAGCTGGCCTGGGTCGCAGCTGGGTCGTGAAGCTGGCCTGGGTCGCAGCTGGGTCGCTGAAGCTGAAGCTGGCCTGGGTCGCAGCTGGGTCGTGAAGCTGGCCTGGGTCGTGAAGCTGGACTGGGTCGCCGAAGCTGGCCTGGGTCGCAGCTGGGTCGTGAAGCTGGCCTGGGTCGTGAAGCTGGACTGGGTCGCAGCTGGGTCGCTGAAGCTGAAGCTGGCCTGGGTCGCAGCTGGGTCGTGAAGCTGGCCTGGGTTGTGAAGCTGGACTGGGTCGTGAAGCTGGACTGGGTCGCCGAAGCTGAAGCTGGCCTGGGTCGCAGCTGGGTTGTGAAGCTGGTCTGGGTCGTGAAGCTGGCCTGGGTCGTGAAGCTGGACTGGGTCGTGAAGCTGGACTGGGTCGCAGCTGGGTCGCTGAAGCTGAAGCTGGCCTGGGTCGCAGCTGGGTCGTGAAGCTGGCCTGGGTTGTGAAGCTGGACTGGGTCGTGAAGCTGGACTGGGTCGTGAAGCTGGACTGGGTCGCCGAAGCTGAAGCTGGCCTGGGTCGCAGCTGGGTTGTGAAGCTGGTCTGGGTCGTGAAGCTGGCCTGGGTCGTGAAGCTGGACTGGGTCGTGAAGCTGGACTGGGTCGCCGAAGCTGAAGCTGGCCTGGGTCGCAGCTGGGTTGTGAAGCTGGCCTGGGTCGTGAAGCTGGACTGGGTCGTGAAGCTGGACTGGGTCGTGAAGCTGGACTGGGTCGCCGAAGCTGAAGCTGGCCTGGGTCGCAGCTGGGTCGTGAAGCTGGCCTGGGTCGCAGCTGGGTTGTGAAGCTGGCCTGGGTCGTGAAGCTGGACTGGGTCGTGAAGCTGGACTGGGTCGCCGAAGCTGAAGCTGGCCTGGGTCGCAGCTGGGTCGTGAAGCTGGTCTGGGTCGTGAAGCTGGTCTGGGTCGTGAAGCTGGACTGGGTCGTGAAGCTGGACTGGGTCGCCGAAGCTGAAGCTGGCCTGGGTCGCAGCTGGGTTGTGAAGCTGGACTGGGTCGTGAAGCTGGACTGGGTCGTGAAGCTGGACTGGGTCGGCGAAGCTGAAGCTGGCCTGGGTCGCAGCTGGGTCGCAGCTGGGTCGTGAAGCTGGCCTGGGTCGTGAAGCTGAAGCTGGCCTGGGTCGCAGCTGGGTCGTGAAGCTGGCCTGGGTCGTGAAGCTGGCCTGGGTCGTGAAGCTGGACTGGGTCGTGAAGCTGGCCTGGGTCGTGAAGCTGGACTGGGTCGCCGAAGCTGAAGCTGGCCTGGGTCGCAGCTGGGTCGTGAAGCTGGCCTGGGTCGCTGAAGCTGAAGCTGGCCTGGGTCGGCGGGGCCATCTTGGAGTGACTAAAGGCAGTGGTGGAGCTGGCTCTTTTAGGCAAGAAGTGAGAGCCAAATCATTCTCTTTAAACATAGTCAGATCAGGTCCAGTCTCATCCATACGGTGCAGAAGTTTGCTCTGGCAAACCTGGAGTAACGCCATGTTGTGTAGCGCCTGTCCGTCAGCAGAGAACGCTTTGGAGGAAAGTGCTGACGTTGTCCTGCAGAGCTTAGAAGGATCGGAGGATTTAGTCTTCGGGGCTGATAGCTGTGGGCGGGCAGAGATGAGCCGGAACCGTGGAGAGAGCAGCCGAAGAAGAATGGATGCGTGCCGAGTAGTGGGAGCGCCATGTCTTTGTGTGTTCCTGATGGACCTCCGGGAAGCACTGGGCTGGGCGCTGGTGGAGCTCTGGCTGCAGGACCCATTCATCGAGTCGGCTGCGGGCGGGCTCTTCTGGGGCCTACCAGTCCAAGCCCAGCTCTTCAACAACTTTAGTGAGTCCATGCGAGGCTGGCATCATCACTCTGCTTAGGCGGCGGAGTCATCACCGGAGTACACCAACACTTCACAGTCAGAGGCGGCCAGAGACATCGAGTCCAGTTCATCCTCAGATCTGCCGAATGAGATCATGCCACTCGCGCCAGATGAGGGTCGTTGATCCTCGTGGGTGAAGAACACGGGACTCTTCAAAGTAAGGGGAGAGCAAGACACGCGGGCACTGGGCTTTCTTCCGCTTGGCGGCGTCGTTTCTTCTTTCGCCTCGGCTCAAGAGGGGAAGGAGAAGTAGGAACGTAGTGTGGCCAGGTTCGGCTTCTCGCGGTGCGGGCAGCTGGAATCCAGAAGCGCCGCCTCAGCGTGGGTGAAGCCCAGGCAAGAGATGCACTCAGAGCTCATCCAGAGTGGGCTGGAGAACCGCAGGGGAAAACGCTTGGTCAGCTTGCTTAAAGAACGCTTAATTCGCTGCGAGGCTCGTCGACAGCGGGAAGAGGCGAGTAGAGAGGCTTCAGTCTTCTTCGGAGCAGCGAGATGATCTTCGCGCTGAAGGAGAAAGATTCTCACGAGATCTGACATTTCTGTGGCCTATATAGGCAGCCGACCCCTTCCATTTCGGCGGGCTTAAAAGCCATTTGTCTGTGCACTTGCACAGACGTGAACCAATCAGGCTTCAGGATTTCCCCCATAAGCGTCAGTTAAAAACTGGTGCAATGCGAGTGAACCATATCGAAAGGGAACACTCGTTATTCAGTGTTTTCTTTTGTAACATTTCTTTACGAAACAAGCATGACACTCACTGCTGTTAAGAATTCACTGCAGTTTGTTACATGGTCCATGTTTTTTTATAGATGGTAATGAAACTGAAAGACTAACACTTGTGTAGGTGTTCTTCTACATCTAATTGCTTTGATAGTATTTGATTTTTTTTTTTAGATATGGAAAATATTTCAATATTGTATTACTGTAGAAATGTAGCAAATTGCAAATTTAATACAAAATGAAAGGAGTATGTAATCATGTGTAGATTGGCATGTAGATTCCTAGAATTTTGGTGGTGATTGTGTAAAATAATTCATGCAATTCTAAAGATCTCGTCTTTGCTTTTTCCTTTTTTTTCAAAGCAATGATAAATGATCCTCAGTTTATCCCACATAGACTGATGTTGTAATCACTGTGTGAAGAGTTTTGAAAAAGGTATCGAGAAATTGGTCCTAGTGAGTGTTAAAAAAACAGTATATTATAAACATCTTTCGCTTATACATTATGTGCATCTGTCACATTGTAAACTTTTGACAGTTGCTATAGTGTGTTCATTATGTAATAAAGTTCTCCTAGAAATTTTCCTATTATGTTATGTGAAAAATATAACATTAAATTATGAACATTTTATTATATTCATTTAATACTTATTACATTATGAGTTACAGCAACAAAAAAAAAAAATGTTTTTAACAACATGGTAGTGCGATAACCACAAAAAAAATCCCAAGTTGGTGTAGAACTCCAACAGCTCAGTGCATTTACAAAGATAAATGTACAAAAAAAAAAAAAAACAGGATAAACTGGTGTTATTGCTAGAAATACAAAGACACTAATAACTACATCTATCTACCAAGTGAGAACATTTCCTACCATTCTCTTGGTTCCACAGCCCGTCAGAGAGAAGGTGGTGGTCACATGGGTCGTGTTGTGAAACACTGGGCATGCCGGATCATTCAGCTGGAGGTCAGACACATGAAGATTCTCCAGGAAGGACATGGGCAGCACTAGAGACATCTGAAGCTCCCGCTCCTTGCATTTCAACTCTGACAGGCAAATAGACATGAGAAATATTCTTGAGGGTGAGTGTCACGGTGGGTTGCAGGAAGGCAGACGGGAACGAGGATATAGTTCCACAACGAAGGTTTATTAGTAATTATACACAGATCAGCAGAACAGGTAGCAACACACACTAAATAAGACTGAGATCGGACCAGGACTGACAGAACTTAAAGGGGTGATGAACTGAGAAATCAAAGTTTCCTTGAGCTTTTGACATATAAGAGATCATCATACTATAATAATATCCTGTAAGTTTCAGAACTGAAAACTACCTTGTTAGTCCAATAAAAGCTTTTATAGACATCAGGCTCAGCAAACGACTCGTTTTTCAAAGTGGGGAACTATGACGTCAAAGAGGATAAAACACCGCCTCCACAAAAGAAGATCAACGCCTACTTCAACACGGCCTGTTTAGCCCCGCCCACCGATTCGCCCAAACATGCTAAATAACATAGCATAGGACGACATGATGATTGCTAAACCGGATCGAGCTACTTCCAAGCAATAAACATGCTGTTTACTAAATATTGTGCAGCGCCAGTTTGTGGAAGAAGACAGTCATAAGCTTCCTTCGGATTCCAGCATGGTTAAACTTTATTAAATCAGTCAATCACAATTTCCCGACACGGATCTGCCAGCAACATGTAAGTAACCATGTGTATTCTAATGCCTGATCTGCGATCAGTGATTTCGGTGTAATTATTCAAGTTCAGATATTTCTCTTAAAATCGTTCAATACTGTTTATGCATCAGTGACTAAACGATCAACTTCACATAATTTCTCGTAGTATTATGAAAATAATCTTTTTTAAAACTGTTATTAAATTATATAGCCTAGCCTACAGAAAGCGATCAAAGAACGATCCTTTTCGCCCAAGCTGTCAATCAAACAGCACAGCGCGAGCCGCGAGAGCTTATCTGGACACTTACCAAACTCGTGATGACATAATGACACTGTTACACTACACAACGAAGCTCTTACTGTGTATTCACATCGTGTTTGCATTGTGATTTGGTGTAAGCATTTGTGAGAGTGCAAAAATTGCGTTGCAATGATAAGATCTTTATTCACGAGATCAACAGACTGTCTGTCATCTGCTCAGTGCTCATCATGCTGCAACCTTTCATGTGATGGAATAGATTTAAATATAATGCTTTAAACGATACTTTTCACGATTTGTTAATCTCGATAGCTGTAATAGTAAAAACGTAGTAAAAGTTTTCGAGAGAGTTCCTGTAATACTAGCTACCGGTATTTCATTGCAAGCATGTCAGCCAATCACAGCAGTGGGCGTTTACACTGCAGTCTCACAGCAGACACGCCCCTTAAAACGGAGCGTTCAAATCTGAGGCAGAAATCAGGCTTGGAAAAATGGCTTTTATTTATAAATTATGACAATTTTTTATGTAAAAATCATACTAACATTATAAGGGCACCCCAGGGAACATTATAAAATAATAAAACAATCCAGTTCATGACCCCTTTAAATACAAACACAGATTACACTGATTAACAGAACACAGGTGAGACAGATGATGATGATGATTAACTAAAAACAGGTGATACGGCTGAACTAAATGACAGTAACCATGGATACGAAGGAGTGGCGGGAAAAGAACAAAGGAAGACGTGACAACTAAAAATTCAAACAAACACTGACACGTGACAGTAGACAGGCTAACGAGTCAGTGGATGTTTTCAAAGACAGGCCTGTGCTTTGACAAGTCATGCAGTTTTGTATATGAGACGGGTAGATTTGCTAGTGCATAGGTAAGTTTTCAGTTTTTTGTGTCATAGATTTTGATGAGTTCAGGTTTTAGTCTTTGGTTCTGTTCAACTAAAATGTTGCATTTTTCAATGACAGAAAGAAAGCCGTGCACACGAATCAATGAAAAATAAAACAGAATGCAAAAAGATTTAAGAAAGATCATCAATCCACTATGGAAATTTGCTGCAGGTCACATTTTTTATCTGTCAAAAATCAGAAATAGAGAGCACATCTGTAGAGTATTGTGATGTATACACTGATAAAAGCAGGACAGTGCAATATTATGGTCAGAGGCGGACAGAGTACACAGCAACATTACTTGAGTAAAAGTACAGATACACCTTGCTAAATTTTACTCAAGTACAAGTAAAAGTACTACAGTCAGATGTCTACTTAAGTAAAAGTACTAAAGTACTTGTTTTTAAAAGTACTTGAGTATCAAGAGTACAAGAGTACATTTTCTAAATATTGCATTACTACTGCCACAGTGTTTACATTGGTAAACACAGCAAACACTTGAAGCGAAAGCTATCATTAACTTGTTCAGAAAATTGAAATAGTCTGGTGAGGTGAGGCCACGGGTTGGCACCATAGACTGTAAAAAATAGGTTGGCACATTCCCGGGATGCGATATTTTTTTTCCCAGGATGGTAGGGGAAGACTCATGAATATTCATTAGGGTAGTCATCCCTGATTGGTCTGATGACCTACCTCTAAACCTACCTGTCACTGGGGGACTTATGACCTCCCTAACCCCGCCCCTAAACCTACCCGTCACTGGGGTTAAGACCAATCAGGGATGACTTCCCTAATGAATATTCATGAGTCTTCCCCTACCATCCTGGGAAAAAAAATACTCCCGGGATGGACCTGCTGCGTCTTCATCCATTGTTTCATCCATGGTTTTGTCTCTAATCTAAATCTGACCATGGAGTTGACTTTGGCGGAAAGCTGAAGGTGATTGCTAATAGGCTGTCCCAATCAGTGGCGCCTGCACAATCCAATCACACTTGAGAGGGAAACAACAAATTGAGGGTTTCCGAGATGTTTCTTTTTTTTTTTTAGAAGAAGTAACGGGTCCTCACAGCTATGGATAGAAATGTAGTGGAGTAAAGAGTACAATATTTGCCTCTCAAATGTACTTGAGTAAAGTCATGAGTACTCCCCAAAAATGATACTCGAGTAAAGTACAGATCCCTCAAAATTGTACTTAAAGGGATAGTTCACTTTGAAATTAATTTGTGATATGTTTTAGCTTACCTCAAAGGCATCCAAGATGTAGGTGTCTTTTTTTCCGGAGTAGTTTCAATTTTGATATTTTTAGGTCAAACCGTTCTTGTCTGTCAGTCATATAATGCAGGTCTATGGTCACTGTCTCAAAACACAAGCACAGAGTCCAAATTAAACAATTCCCCATCGTCCAAATTAAACAATTCCCCATCGTAAGTACACATTGATGGCTTAAGACACTAAACGAGCGGTTTGTGTGAGAAAACGAACAGTATTTATATAGTTTTTGTCCTCTTGCAGGGAACTACACTGCGACCAAAATGGTCGCATATGCGACCTTTTGAAATGCCATTGCGACCCTAATTTTTAATGGGTCGCAAATGTATCACTGATTATTTTTGTACCTATGTTTTAGGCAATATGCTATGATTTACTATGAGCATTCATTAAAACTGAAATCTGTATTTTAAGAATACGTTTTTATAACGTGCTCTGAGCATTTAACACATCAAGTTGGCTTCAGCCCCGCGACCGTTACTTAGATTAAAACGTACCATTGTATCAGTGCTGCGCGAGCTCTCTCTCTCTCACACAAATACGGACGCGCGCACACACAGAGAGAAGATAATTGTAAAATGAAAATTGACGGGCTATAGTTTAAATTTTGTTCTTGCTTGTTTTTTTTCTGTCAAAATGTCAGAAAGCATTTTGTATTATCCATCCATCGTTTTTAAAATTCGTTAAATGACGGACGTTTACTGTTAACACAGCCCTCGTTATTATGTCGGATTCGTCTAACTTATACTTGATATTATTTTTTAGAATAAGTGATTCGTTGTGCTATTATTGGACTCCTGTCTATTGATTGTCAACTGTTTTCTATAAATATGTTTGTATTGGCTAACATTTATGCATGACATTTATGCAGCTAGCCTAATGCCTGTCCTGTTTAAAATGTGCAATGTTCAAACGCAAAGACAGAACGTCACAAATAGTAGCCCTTTTCCCGGTATCATATTTGGATATTGGAATAATAAATTAAGTAGCCTATCTTAATTGTACACAATGTTCCTGTTTTTTGTTTTTGTTTTTTTACTGTTTTCTAGGGGTTTCTTAATTTTAGACAAGTTGACCAGCACATATTAAATGCAATGCAATGCAATATAATGCATGTGTGTCCTATGTGTGACATATTTTGCACACAGGTAAAGGTGCCCAATATCAGTCATTTCTAAAGTAAAAAAAAAAAAAAAAAAAGTGTTTTGGAAAATCTCTTTATTTGATTATCAGTAAATTTGTTTTCTATACAGAGATATCGGTATCGGCCATAACAGCAATATTAATATTGTTTATTATCGTATCGGCCACAATTTTCACATCGGTGCATCACTACTTAAGAGTTCAGGAGTCTGCCCATCTGTGCCAACCATAGCATGTTGAAATCCATTTTGCACTTTATTGTGTACTGTATTTTCTATTGCAGTAAATCTATCCCAACCAGTGTTAAAGAAAACAAAAACAAGAAGGCATGTGGTTTAAAATATGTCAAGTAAAATAAAAAGCACATCTGTATGCAATACAGTTTCATTATTGTTCATTATTATCCAGAGCGACTTACTATAGATAATTTGTGCGACCAAATCATGTTTTGCGCCAGTAACTGAAAAAGATAGTAGCGCAAGTACCACCAGTGGAAAAGGTTAGTGTAGTTCCCTGTCTTGTAAACACACACACCCAAATGATCAGAGGACGCGGGTGCTTCGGTCTGCGCAAGCGCCGGAAAGCGCCGGAAAAGGTCAGAGGGCGCGGGCGCTTCGATCTGCGCAAGCGCCGGAAATTATCTCTCGCGCGTGTACGTCACTCATTGTTTACACAGAGATGTCGGAAGCCTTACCTTTCACTGTGAAGATCTAAACATATTTAGACGTACAGGAAATGGCAATGGAAGACGATTTCGATATATCAACAGACAACGTTGAATTTTTTACACAACCATATTTATTTGAACCAGAGTACACCGATCAAGAATCACGAATCACGAATGGAACATAGCAATGCCACAGCTACAAGACGACGACGAGGACATTGACAGTACCCCGTCATACACCTGCCTGACTGAAGATCCCGAGTTTTCTCCGCTGTTGAGCCGCAGCGTTTTGCACGTTGGCAGGTGTATGACGGGGTACTGTCAATGTCCTCGTCGTCGTCTTGTAGCTGTGGCATTGCTATGTTCCATTCGTGACAACATATGCTCTCTACTTCTGTTGGCATCTCACAACACTTGCTACAAGAACACCACCAATTTTGCAGAGATCTCTGTCTCTCTGAGGCTTGAAGACGTGCTGCTGCAGCGGATGCTTCCTCTATCGCTCTGAGTTCTTGATCGGTGTACTCTGGTTCAAATAAATATGGTTGTGTAAAAAATTCAACGTTGTCTGTTGATATATCGAAATCGTCTTCCATTGCCATTTCCTGTACGTCTAAATATGTTTAGATCTTCACAGTGAAAGGTAAGGCTTCCGAAATCTCTGTGTAAACAATGAGTGACGTACACGCGCGAGAGATAATTTCCTGCGCTTTCCGGCGCTTGCGCAGATCGAAGCGCCCGCGCCCTCTGACCTTTTCCGGCGCTTTCCGGCGCTTGCGCAGACCGAAGCACCCGCGTCCTCTGATCATTTGGGTGTGTGTGTTTACAAAAGGACAAAAACTGTATAAATACTGTTCGTTTTCTCACACAAACCGCTCGTTTCGTGTCTTAAGCCATCAATGTGTACTTATGATGGGGAATTGTTTAATTTGGACTTTGTGCTTGTGTTTTGAGACAGTGACCATAGACCTGCATTATATGACTGACAGACAAGAACGGTTTGACCTAAAAATATCAAAATTGAAACTACTCCGGAAAAAAAGACACCTACATCTTGGATGCCTTTGAGGTAAGCTAAAACATACCAAAAATTAATTTCAAAGTGAACTATCCCTTTAAGTACTGTACTCAAGTAAATGTACTCCGTTACTGTCCGGCTCTGATTATGTTTTGGTTCCAGTGTTTTTTGCTGTGTGACAGTTTAGTGTGCATGTGCTCTTTAATGAAGGTGTAGTTGCCAATTTCCTTATGGATGTCTGTCAGTGTTACTGTACGTATTAGATAAGGAATACTACAACACCTGAGGTGTACAGTCTCTACAAAACGACTGGAGTCTGTATTGAATAAAGCGCTATATAAATAAAGGTGACTTGACTTGACTTGCACATTAAGCAGTACAGGCTGAAACAATTGTGGAATATTATAGTGCTGCCATGCAAACAAATGAATTATTACCTGTTCCTGGAGGCAAAGGATCTGTTCGTGCTGAAAGAGAGTGATACTAGATTAATAAAGATTATATGCATATGACCTCCTATCGCTAGTTTTTTTAAAATACCACCAGGAAAACATGGAGTACATCAGCCTTACTTTGTTGTAGCCATATACACCTGATGCGAGACTGCAGGCTGTGAAACAGAAGAGAGTTTTAACTGAGTTGTCAACCGTGAATTGGTGAATTGGGGGGGGGGGGGGTGTAAAAACAAATATTGCATCACAATAAGTGTAATTGTGATTGTCAACATTTGGTAACTAAACAAAAATTACAAGATTTCAATTCCATTCTTGTGATTTGATTCCGATTTTGATTCAATATTTACTAATTTGGATACATGTTTATTTTAAATTTTATTTCAAAAAATAATCTCACCTAATGCTGTAAACATAGAGGGCCCAGTCTGCTGGTATTATTAAAGGTTAAAAATAACAAATGAAATTAAATATAATGCAGTTTTTGTTATAATAACAATTATTTAATGACATAAGTAAAAATATAATAAATAATATAGTGCTCAGCAAAATCTCCTCTCTAGCTATTTTTCAGTTAACATGCTATGGTCATTAAATGGCTTTCCTGAGGTAAATGTAACGTTATGTGACTTACATAGACTTGCTGTTATATATTGACCTCTTTCCGAAGTTGAAAAACACTAATTGGTCGATATTATGTATACTTTCGGTAAGTTGTACTGCATCTTTAAATAAAAAAGTAACAGATGATCGGTTCACGTGCACTTGAGGAGGCGCTCAGCGATCTGTCACGTCACATTTACACGCGCCAAACGTATTTTTGTCTGAATTTCGTAATAAAATTGACGGAATGTAAGAGCTGAGAATTAGTTTAATATTAAAAGTACGTCTTTGCTCCGCAGTTTTTCTGTGCGTGAGAAAATGGATGTGTGGCGTGAGAGTGTGTGGAAAGTGTCAGTGCGTGAGAGTTGGCAGCCCTGGTTCAGGTTGGCTCCGTGAGCTCGTTGCTACCTCTGAGTGTTTGCAGCAAAACAAATGGACAGCAGATGAGCAAACTCGTTAGGACCTCTGACCCAGGACAGTGTGACGGAGCTCTGGGAACTCATGCCCGTTTCCATTGGGGAGATGAAGAGGCCCGGTGGGCCAATCACAGCAATTTCAGACACACTGCAATGACAAAAATAAAATAAAAAATAAATCAACTGATACAATGACAAAAAAATGATCAGTGACTAATTATTATGGTGCTTGAAACTATCTTCAAGCTTCTCTCCCTTTACTCATAACAGTACTAATTATATGTACATATGATCAAACAGAACTGTGGCATTTCTGGCTTCACCAAACAGCATTGCAAAAATAAATAACTACACACTACAATGTCTAGTGTACAGACATTGATGCACAAGTGTTCATTCTGGAAGGAGTGAAATGATCTGTAAAATGTAGGGGAAAAGTAGGAAACTCCATCTTTGCAAAGAGATCTAAAGGGATTCCGAGTGAAGGCGCTGTTACCTGACCGTGTCTTCCACTGAAAATAAATCTAGCCTGGATCACGGCTGGACAGAAACAGCACTGATGAGCTGGAATAGGAGGTTTATCTGGCATAGAGGACATCTATCACAGCAAGTGCAGAGGCGTGTGGGAGGCTGTGGCCAGTGAGCTTTGCTGCGAGTGCAGTTGAGCACCATGACTAGGAACGTAATGTGTTGTAATGGTGCCACTCTGAGAGACAGACCTGGACCAGAGGACCAGAAGTTCCCAGGTCCATTCATGGCTGTTTCTGAGACTGGCCAAATTATTAGAGTATTTTTAGTCACAACTGCAGAAGATTAAGCACTCGTCCTAGACAGCATCTGTGCAGATATCACTGGCATTTACATTAGGGTCCAGTCAGGTGAGAAAAACATTCTGTCATGTCAGACTAATTTTACTGGATCAGCATTTTATTTTTTAAGAATGACTTTATAGGTGAATCGATTTGAGCATGAAACAGCACACGACTCAAATATAATGTCCAAATATAACTGTCCTGTCTGCGTACCTTGAGTCCACAGTAATACTGAGATGGACTTCTCCAAAGGGCAGGACGTGGATCACAGCGCCCCCTGCTGGACTTACTCCTGTGAACTCGGGCACAGTGGGGCAGTCGGCTCCGCCTTCAACTGCAATAACACATAACCAAGAAATCTATAGTAACACACAGTAAAACGGCCCACAAATGTGCATGGTTCAGCCCTATCTTATCAGTGTTATTGCGTACAGGGCTTGACCTAAACACCCGCCAACCCGCCAAATGCGGTGAATTTCAGCTGTGGCGTGTAACACAGTCACTCCTACTAGCCACTTTAATTTTTTTATTTTATATAATATACATTTTAAAATTGTAGTCTTTTAAAAAGGCATCTGAAATAATAGATTAAGTGCCATGTGGTGTTGTCAAAAATATAGATTTTTCAATACATATCAATACGGAAATATCTGAAACTCTTCCGCAGGATACACAATACTAGCTGTGTGTTCTTGCTGTCTAACCTCTCCGACAGCGAGTGACGCACAAACCCGCGTTCCCTCACTCACTCCTTTCGTTTGGACCGGATGAATATTGTTGGTGTTACAGGGCTTGAATTTCAGTGTGGGATTGCACGTATTGAGCAGAATATTACTCATTCCCCCAGATTTTGTGCTCACACCCAAAGTTCACATACATAAAGTATTTTGGCTATATAAAACAGTATAATGGGTCCGTGCGTCAGGCCTTAAAGTGACAGCAGCCTAATATACCGGATGCCAAATTAGTTAATAGTTAATATTAAAAAGATCTATATGGCAGTTTTTCCCTATGGTATCGATGTCTAAATTGTGGCTCGTAACTTTGGAAAACCACTAGGCACAGTGGCTGGTGAGAAAAAAAGTGTATGCTTGTGTACATACACAAATCTAACTTTATTCTCTAATGTTATATCTATATATTTTACATGTAAAAACCTTTTGATCCTTAAGGCTTAAGCTGTAATGCAAGTGTTGGCATACATAGGAAAATACTCTAAAATTTTGATTTGACATAAATTTGAATATATTAAATTTCTGATTTCAATATCAATACTATATTTGTGTTATGGAAGCAAAGGAATTATTTCATACCTTCTATTATTTTGTACTATTATTATAAAATACTTGATTGGTATACTGTATATATGCAGTAGTTTTGCCCATAGCACTGATATTTTTCAGTAATTATGTTGTTGAATGTGTTTATTTTGAAGGCTTCAAAAAATAGTACTGTAATGCATTAGTTCATTGTGAAGACTGAGATGAAATGCTAACCTGTTATTAAGAGATGCACAGATACAGTGGAGAAAGGCTTTGCCTCGTTGTGAATCTGGTTCTTCACAGACGAAGGAAAATCCTCCACCCTGATCTGTATTGAATACTGACCCACATACCCTCCGCCTTCATACAGTAGTGTACACGTCTCCTTTCAGGGTTAAACACATGGGTAAATTAAAAAACACTTGTAACTATTTAATTGAACTGAATATTTAAAGGTAAAGATGACTGACTTCATTAAGGCGCATGAATTCACCAAGGCCATTCTTCTCATAATGACAGCGAATCTCATCTCCATCCAAATCCATCACATTTACCGGGATTTCCTGAGGACAACCAGCTCTTATCCTGGTATACAGAGATACATGTTTCAGACATACAGTATGTTTTCTATGTGCATTTCTGAAGTGTGTTTGCAGGGCTTTACCTGACTGGAGGAGGCAGAGACACATATGGAGGCTGGTTAACACTGTTAGTGTCCGATCTGACAGACAGATCTGCTCTTGAATACAGTGACACGGCTCCATCATATCTAAAGAGTGAACACAAGATATTATATTTAATTCACACCACAGGTCATTTACTTGGACAGTCTGTAATCACAAACCCGAGCTGAAGAGTAGAGGTGTAGCTTTGAGGGATGGTTTTCTGCCACTGACGGAGGCACCAGCCGGGAGAAGGAAAAAGTCCTTTCACAGGAGCAGAGCTGAGCTGATCGAGGCAGTTCGCGTCATTACACACGTCATCCGGGGCTGGACAGGGCAAAGTGGACACCAGACTGTAGTGAGCCCTGACCTGCAGGCAGAGACACGGCACTTTAACCCTATAAACCTCCTGTATCATATCCGGCACGTAAAACTCTAAGACCCTTTAAAATTTCAACGTGGTTAAAACTTGCTGTCGGTCTTGGTGAGCAATTTATTAAAAAGGGTCAAGCTATTGTTTAATGAAGCTCTGTCTGCCGCGCTCACTAGTGCCTGTCGCTCCTCTACACTCAGGGTTAGGAGAGGAGTCTTCAGAGTCTTTTACTCGCCTTGGTGATCCAACCGTTGGCAGAAGCTATTTTTATTTGATTTAACCTTTATTTTACCAGGTAGGCCGAATGAGAACAAATTCTCATTTTCAACGGCGACCTGGCCAAGATAAGGCGAAAAATGTGCAAGACAACATAGCCTCCTGGGACCCAGAAAAAAAAAGTTTTTTGAATTTAGTTGTTTTCCATGTCATCACACTGTTTAGATCACAATAAACAAATGGTAAAAAAACATTTTTGCAAAATAATATTTTATTCATAAGTTATGCAATGTCCTCTGTAGTGGACGCCAGGACTAAGTTGTTTAAAAAATAAAATGACATGAAATTATATGTATAGGCAAAAACAATGGGTTTTTTTTTTCAATCACCAATAAATTTGGGGGTTTCAGGATTTTTTCAAACAAAATTTGTATAAAGATTATTCTCAACTATGTTATGAAAGAAATAACGGAATGAATTGATACACCATTTTACATTATGCAATATGTGGGTAAAATGTCCATAAATTAATATTCCCATTCAATGCAATGTATATATAAACTGTATCTAATTTGCACCTTAATGTGTTCTTGGAGCAACATTTAATGACAAAAGAAGTGTAATAATTGGAGTAATAATTGGCAACATTTTAATAATAATATCTAATAATTCATAGGAATATTGATGTATAATTTATTTCCATATTCACTTGTTGTGTCTCACAAAATGCCTGATAAACATGTTGTAAGTCCTGATGTCCTCTACACGTTTGAAATCAATGCCCTGTTCTGTAACAGAAAATATTTTTTTTATTTGAAACCCCTTAACATTTTCCTGAGATGTTGTTTTATGAAATACAATTTGAAAAGTAGTCCAATTTAAATAATAATTACAATATATTATCATATTTCCATAAGAATGCTACATTTGATCACTAAATTAATGTCAGACATTTTTAAAGACCAAGGAGAAGTTGTTTTCATGGTGAAACCTCCAAACAGAGATTTGGTATCTCTGAAAGTCCTGAATGTGCTCTTTACAGGACACCCAGGTTGTGTCATGTGACATGTATGACGTCAGAGAAATTCACTAAAATATAAGGCTTGTTCGACTTCATGCAGCTCTGCGCAGACCGATCGGCGGCTGACTTAAAGCAGTGCATGCCGGTTAGAAATTTTGTCCGACTTGATACAGCGCCGACGCCACGTGACTGTGACATATGCCATCAAAGTACCGCGAGAGCGATCCGAGAGTAGCCGGAGAACTCAGCCAGCGCAGCTTCTCAGGCCCTGTCCCAAATGGCACACTCCGGACTTGTGGACTTCCTCAGAGTCCACACTTTGGTGACGTCATGTAGTGCAGACCTATAGGGCCCTTGGCGCGAGTCCACGAGGGCGCATTGAGAGGTATTTTTGGGACAGACTCGATCGGCACGCGGGAAATAACGGCCTGGTTGTTGTTGGACAGGAGAAATCACATTTTTGCGCTCCGACGTCTTATCTGCATGTCCACTACACATCCTAATTTTACAGTTCTATATTTTGATATTGTGCATATCACCTGGGCATTAAACAATAGATATATCATGCTTATTTAAATGATGTATACAGTTGTACATAATAATAGGCTACATAATGTTCCATTTGAACTAAGATTACAATTTTAAAACATAATTTAAACATAATTTTTTCAATTTACAGGTTTCAATATTCATACTATGTTTACATATGAGTGACTCAGTAAAGCCCTGACATTCGGTTCTATTTATTTAATTAATCATAATGCGATCGTATTATTAAATGCGCTATTATTATGTTTGAGACATCAACCACTGGTCGATGACCATAATGTTTGTATAAACTGTAGGTAACAACTGGTAAAATGTACATTTAGGTCATAAAAACCGTAATATTTTCTTCTCCGTGAGTGAAATCTCCTCCCATCTGTTGTCTGATTGGCCTTTCGCAAGGATTCCTGGGTAGTTAAAGTGCGTGGAGCCTGCATCTATTCGGGCTTCACAGAAGACCGCTTCAAGGGTACAAAGGGGGCGCTGCTGAGCACACTTCAGAGCGGTAAAATGCTGAATGGGACGGCCTACGGACTCGTAGACTCAGCGAGCACGCGCAATTCAAGTCCACGAGACCGAAAGTCCGCATGAAGTGCGCCATTTGGGACAGGGCCTCAAGAGCGGCTGCACTGGGCTGCAGGAGGGCTGATGACGACACAGCTGTTCCACTATTGGCCGGATTCACAGCATGACAACGATCACGTGTGTTTCGTGTTTATTCGAACACCTTTAGTTCCTCTAAAGCTCTCAAATCAGTTTATTATAACAGTAAACACTCTTTTCATGTCGTTGCAATGTTATATTGTGTCATGTTTATCCAATTAAAACTGATTAAAAAACGTAGACTCCACTTCATTGATAGTATCTTATGTTGAACTTTATTCTTGTTCAAACAGACGCTGTGTGAAGCAGTACATAAAGTATTGAATGAAAATGTCTCTGAAACATCTGTGTATTATTTGGCAAATATTGCATTTATTTCACTGCAGCTGTGGTAAAGTATGCGAACACCACGTGAGTGGTCACTACGGGAACCAGAAAGTGTCCGACTTCACGTCTCCGTTTGCAGCTCCTCCCGCCTGCACGCGGCTACTCTCGCCGATCGGTTGCATCCAGCCGCAGCCGATGTCGAACACACCTATAATGTCCACTACAGTGGACAAAAGTCTATTCTTGGGTCCCAGAAGGATAGAGTTACATAATAAATGCACAGAACACAAGAGTGCAAATTTACAAATTACAGTGAAACTAGGGCTGGGCAAAAAAATCGATTTTTCGATTAATCGTTTTTTAAAATGTGGTCGATTCAAAATCGATTCTCAAACGCCACGAATCGATTTTTTTCCATATTTATTTATCTATTACCCAAAAGCCAGTATTAGTTTTCCTCCACTGTTCATAGGCTTGCAAACTCCATTTTATAGCTAATGCTGAGAGATTTTATGTTTGTTTTATCTTCATAAAATAACATATAATCATAAAATAACCTCAACTACTGCTGCACAATCAATCATATCGCAATCGCGATGTCAAGCCTACGCAATTGACGTGAATGTCCTGAGTGTGACACACAGAAAAGGCTTGTTCGACTTCATGCAGCTCTGCGCAGACCGATCGGCGGCTGACTTGAAGCAGTGCATGCCGGTTAGAAATTTTGTCCGACTTGATGCAGCGCCGACGCCACGTGACTGTGACGTATGCCATCAAAGTACCGCGAGGGCAATTCGAGAGTAGCCGGAGAACTCAGCCAGCGCAGCTTCTCAAGAGCGGCTGCATTGGGCTGCACGAGGGCGGATGACGACACAGCTGTTCCACGATTGGCCGGATTCACTGCATGACAACGATCACGTGTGTTTCGTGTTTATTCGAACACCTTTAGTTCTTCTAAAGCTCTCAAATCAGTTTATTATAACAGTAAACACTCTTTTCATGTCGTTGTCATGTTATATTGTGTCATGTTTATCAAATAAAACAGATTAAAAAACGTAGACTCCACTTCATTTATAACAGCTTATGTTGAACTTTATTCTTGTTCAAACAGACGCTGTATGAAGCAGTAGCCTACATAAAGTATTGAATAAAAATGTATCTGAAAAATCTGTGTATTATTTGTCAAATATTGCATTTATTTCACTTCAGCTGTGGTAAAGTATGCAAATACCACGTGAGCAGTCACTACGGGAACCAGAAAGTGTCCGACTTCACGTCTCCGTTTGCAGCTCCTCCCCGCCTGCACGCGGCTACTCTCGCCGATCGGTTGCATCCAGCCGCAGCCGATGTCGAACACACCTAAAGACTCGCGCTGATATCGTGCGTGCGCACAAGACAGCCCAGAATACAGTTCTCTTTCGCACTTGAACGAACAATAACGCACACAATTATGCCAAAATGTCTTTTTGTCGAGTATCTTCATAACATAAGAGCAGTCTTATGATGAACGTGAAGAGTTATGACTCGTGAGAGAATTAGGCGCATGTGAGATCCGCGTCTCTGTCAGCAGCAGCGGTTGGTCTTAAAGGGACAGTACACAGTAGCCACTAATTATCTCTGTCCTTAAAGTTAATCAAAGAACAAAGGGAACAGAGAAAAACACTCACTGCTCTTGACTAAAGAACTTTTGTAACTTTAATAAGGATTAGTCTATATATACTTTATAATTAATGCATCGCAGACTGTTTGATAACTTTATTCAATTTCTGTATATGTCCTACCTGTTAGACAGGAAGGGCACAGATAAAAATATGCAAGTTTTTTTTAATGGGTTTATGTGTGGATTGTTAACCTGTTTGATCAAGGCATGCGACTGTTCTGACTTGTCCAATTATCAGCGTCAATTTTTCATCTTGCATCAAAATCCTGTCTATTCATTGTATGCATTTGAAATACAGAGTTGTTTTATGTACCCAAGTGTACCTAAAATAAAAAGTTTAATATACAGATTTGTAGCTCTTAATTTCTTTTTAATTAACCACTTGTAAACTTATGTTTTTTTAGTTTTTTTTATAAATATAGGATTTGTATTAAATATATATTCATTGAGTGAAATCGAATTTAGAATCGAAATCGAAAATCGAATCTTGAATCGAAATCGAATCGAATTGAGAGCCTGTGAATCGAAATCGAATCGAATTGTAAAATCAGAATCGATACCCAGCCCTAAGTGAAACACAATAAGACAATACAAGGTCAAGAAAACAGGATAAGGTATATGTGGTTCTGTTGAGCAACATAGTTAAGGCACTAGGGAATGTATTTTAAGATTAAAAAAAAAAAAAAAAAAAAAGGTAAATCATTTTACTGGATATATAAGGTGTATCTTATTAAAGTGTATCTAACCGATAGATCATTTAAGTGCATGGATTATATGACCACGATTATGGGAAGGAGAATTTAAGAAATATCTGAGCAATAATAATAACAGAAGAACGTCAGCAGGTATGACAGTAGTGCAGGTGAACGAAGTCCACTGTGGACCTTAGCATAAGGGAGAGAAGATTGAAGACAATTAACAAGTGCATAGATCGGTCAGATGTTCAGAAAGGAGTAATTCAAAGGCAACTGGTGATATGAGTGTTTCAAGTTTTAGGGTCAGAAGCTATAAGAACAAATATTAATATTTGTGGGTTAACGGTAGCAAATAACCAACATAAGATTACCCTGTATGCCAACAATATTTTGGTTTTCATGGTGAATTCTGAAAACCAAACTTGCATCTAAAGCAGGGCTCCAGACTGCGACCAAATATTTATTTAGGTGGCGCTGGCGCGACCACAACGGTGCCGAGCAGCGAATCCAAACAAAATGAAAGCGGAACGAAAATGCGCTAAGTTACTCCTTTATGCTTCACGGATCGTTTATTAGTTCGGACCAATAATAGACAGCGCAGCGCCCCGAACTTGCCAGTCACGGGCCGATCTCGATCACGTGACACTGTTACTAGGAGATCCAGACTCTGGAGATCCAGTGAAGAAATCCACTGAATTCGCCTCAGAATAACATAATCGCTGCGAGATCCAGTGAGAAACATCCCGATTCGGCGCAGAGTTCTCTGTTATAAACCACAGATATCAGATCAAACAGCGCTGACGTGGAAACCAGGAGAAACACTTACAGAAGGCTTTCAGTCCATAAATCAGAAACATTCACCATGGATTTAATATAGTAACTGTAACCATAATGTGACAGAAATACGCTTACAAGCTACTACACTGCAAACAAGTAATAGAAACTCAGTGAGTGTTTTAGCGCAATTTTCTGACGTCATGGGATCACAACACTAAGAGATAGTAAATCTTTTCCTGGAATTTTTTTTGTTTTTTTTTGTGCATTCCCGAGATTAGACCTTCCTTAACGTAATGCCGAAAACCCGAAGTCTCTAGGTGGTCTGGTTGAGGAGGAGATAGAAGTGCAAGATTGGTGCGCACAGACAGAACAGAAATCATGAGTTAACAATCGCAATTTTGTCCGGTGGAAAATTGCGCTAAAAACTACACTGCTTTTCTTACTTAGTATTTTTGTGTTGTTTCCAGTCCAAAAATCTAAAAATTCTTAAATCAAGAAGCATTTACTAGAGAAGTAAAACTACATAAGAAATTCTATTTTGTTTTCAGATAAACAGAAAGTAACTTAAGTAATTTTTGCTTAAAACAAGCTAAATTATCTGCCAGTGGGGTAAGAAAAAACACTTAATTCAAAAAAACTTAATAAAAACATAATCTTAAAACAAGATTATTTTTCTTGCTTTCTTTAATATATCGATGTCGCAATGATGCTACCGATAATGTTAAAATATACAACATTACAGTCCAATTTAATAGAAAGGGTTTTACTGAGAGATTACATTTTGTCGTCGATTCTGATGAGAGAGTAGGTTGGCTTTATTGAACCACACGCAGCTCCTGCCAGACGCGTGCGATCTTTAGCCGCCATGTTGCCAAACTTCATAATGTCTTCTTGCATGTCTTAGAAACTAAAATTCAGATATTATCATAGATTATCCATATAGCACTCCACTCACGCTCCATAGTGAACCGTAAAGAGAGGAAATAAATGAGGCCTGAATCAGAGGCTTTAAATCTTGACACATGGGACAAGTTGTCTCTTACAGAACAAAGATTGAAACTGTTGTTGTAATGAATGAATCTCACCTGTTCTGATCTGTCCTGATCAAGCAACTCAATATTGACCGCTGCGCTGATGATGGATCCGGCAGTGAGGCGAGGCAGTGAGAGCATGCAGACGATCCACAGACTGGCCTTCATCACGGCACAAGCCATCGCTAGACACGCCGTGACCAACATGTGAACCTCTGAGAATAATCTTTGTAAACTTAGGATACTAAGTCAGTCCATTGTGATTTGTCTATGAACATACTCTATGGAATTTTGTCTTATTATCATTATAAACCCTAAACGTTTCTTTAAATTTCACAACAGCTTGTTTAAAGATGTTATTTTTATTTTTTCAAATTTAGGAGTCATTTCAATGGCAAAAACTGCCCCAGTCTGCCTGAATTCACCCTACGTCCTTCTAAGACAAATCTCTGGCATGATTGTGAAAGAATCGGACGTACCAAAAGCCTCCTGATGTCCCGATGCCTTCAGCAAGATTCCCTCGGTAACTGGGAATATCTGGGTAGATTAGACAACGTCCAGAACTCCTGTGTGAAATATCTTGTTTCCTAGCATCAACACGAAAGTGAAATGTTGTAAGAAAGGAGGCCAAACTGGCTTGGTGAGAATTGTTAAGATATTTAGGTCTATTGTCTAATGATTACGTGTCAAGGAGAGTGAATGCCAGGAACAGACTGTGTGTTTCATAAAGCTCAGCATGAAAAAAACAATCAAATATCTTCATTAATTCTTGTAGAGACACAAAAATCACGCCTGCTTATGGCCAGTAAACGGAGAACATGTATGAGGAAAAAACATTTACCAGCCGTGAAGCCGTTTGTTCTTCGCATCTTGTTGAGCAACACAGATCGCATCTGAGCTCATGTTTCAGATCAGCCGGTTTCTGTCACACAAACCTGAACACACACCATGGCATTTCTTAAAAGTGTCCTAGACTGCTTTTCAGAGTTTAAAGTTGCTAGGTGTTTTCTGTAGTATTTATGTCTTTAGCGACATGATTTCAGCATTCATGGGCGGTAGAGATTTATTGCCTTCTGGATCAAAAACTGTTGGTGTTTTCCCCCCTTGTCCTTCAAGAAAATTCTGTGTTGAATGACCTTTTGTTTTTAAACAAACTCCAGGGTTGTGTTGCGATTTAATTCCCATACGAATCAGCACCTCTATTAGGAGCAATCAATGGAATAATAGTTTATTGACTCTGTTTTGACCACTGCTGTGTGTCACTAAATGATTTTATTAGGTTTATATGACTCCCACTAAATGCCAGGAGTTTGAATATTAAAATTTTGAATTGAGATAATTTGATATACAGTCATGCTCAGAATTAATCATACCCCTGTAAATATGATCAAAAATGGCTGTAAAAAATAAATCTGCATCGTTTATACTTTTGATCTTTCATTCAAAAAATTGGCAAAAATCAAACCTTTAATTGAAGTAAAAGAATTGAAAGTGGGGGGGAAATCACATTATGAAATAAATGTTTTTCTCCAAAACACGTCGGCCACAATTATTGATACCCCTAGAATTTTTTATGAATAAAATATCTCTGAAGTATATTCCCATTAATATTTACCTTTTTAAGCACACCAGGGTGACGAGGAACATGAACTTGTCCAGCCATGACTTCTTGTTTCACAGGAGTTTAAATATGAGGAAACACAAAGGCCAAATTCCCTGAATCATCACAATGAGTAAAAACAAATAATATAGTTCTGATGTGCAGCAAAAGATTGTTGAACTTCACAAAATAGAAAGTGGCTGTAAGAAAACAGCTAAAGAATTGAAAATCCCCATTTTGACCATCAGGGCAATAATTAAGAAGTTATAATCAACTAAAGATGTTACGATTCTGCCAGGAAGAGGACGTGTGTCTATATTATCTTAATGCGGTGAGGAGGAGAGTTTGAGTGGCCAAAGACTCTCCAAGGATCACAGATGGAGAATTGCAGAGATTACTGGAGTCTTGGGGTCAGAAAGCCTATTAAAAAAAATCTCAAACAACCCCTGCATCCCCACATGTTGTTTGGGAGGGTTTCAAGAAAAATGCTCCTCGCTCCTCCAAGAACAAACTCCAGCATATTCAGTGGTCAGACACGACTGGATCTTCAGACGGCACAGGGTTCTGTGGTCAGACACGACTGGATCTTCAGACGGCACAGGGATCTTTGGTCAGATGAAACTAAACAAAGAGCTTTTTGGCAGCAGATACGCTAGATGGGTTTGGAGCACACAAGGATAAAAAGTGCCCCATGTGTACAATTTAATATACCACTGGATCTTTAATGTTGTGGGCCTATTTTTCTGCTGGAGGTCCTGGACTTCTTATTCAAGCCCCTTTCACACAGAGATTCCGGAAAATACACGGATAAAGTGACACAGGATTTGACCCGGGTTCGTTTGATTTTGGTTCATTCACACTGCCAGTGATTTTCCGGAATCAGAGAGTGCGTTCACACACAACCCGTAAAAATCCCGTAAAGACACGTGACATCGATGTGATTGTAATGTCTCGGCAGCGTCTTCAGTTTGCTTATGAGCTGCGATCTCTCTCTCGAGAAACCACGCTTGTGCATTTCTTTCTCTGATTCGATCATAAACTTGCACATTACGTATCGTTTCACTCGCTGGCGAACGATCCCGGCTTCAGCGTCATCACACGACACGGCATTATTACGGCTTTTGTTCACACAGCGCGCGTTCCGGGACTGAACACGGCAATGTTACTAGGTCCCCAACACGGCATCGATCCCGGGTCGTGTTTGTGTTCACACAGAAGGCACTCTGGCAATTTGCCGGCAATTTCCCGGGTTCAAAGCGCTGTGTGAAAGGGGCTTCAGACACATGGCATTGTGGATTCTATCAAATATCAACAGATGAAAAAAATCCAAACCGAAATCTTATAATGGGCCGTGGTTGGATCTTCCATCAGGACAACGATCCAAAACAAACATCAAAATCAACACAAAAATGTGTTAGGGAGCACAAAATGACGCTTCTGCCATGAGCGTCCCAGTTCCCAGACCTGATGAGTGGAGTGAACTGAAGAGAAGAAGCACCAACAGGGATCTGGGAATCTGAGGATCTGGAGAGATTCTGTATGGAGGAATGGTCTCTGATCTCGGAATGAACTCATCAGGCATTATAGGAGAAGACTCAGAGCTGGTGTCTTGGCAAAAGGAGATTGCAAAAAGGTTTTTAATAAAAGGGTATCAATAATTGTGGCCAATGTGTTTTGGAGAAAAACATTTATTTCATAATGTGATTCCACCCCAGGCCGAATGAGGCCATTTGACCCAACAAATTAAAAAAACCTTACATAAGCTTTCAACAAACTGGAATGAAGCACTTTGATGAGGAAAGATGTTTTAATGACAGATACAAGATCAACATTTTCCATCATCAGAACGAATGGGTGGCTGGATAGAAAATACTGATGCACATTCCCATGTGAAGCTAATAGAAATGAATAGAGCTAGTGGTTTACAAACTATTGAAGCTACAGCCAACTTCAAAGCCATTGGTCCTGCAGTAAAAGCACCATCTCTGCTGGGAGTTAGTCTGGGTTTAGTTTAATCTGAGCACTCCATTAGTATCAGTTTCTATTAAAATGTGCATGGCTTATAAACAGCAGGCTGTATTAATTCTTAAGACTGCAGGCTGACAGTCGGTCACAACCAAGAGTGCAGCGAAACCAGCCAATCAGAGGCCAGACTGGGAGTGAAGGGATTGGTCCTCTAAAGCGTCTCCCTCTTCTCTACTTTCCGTTCTTCACATTAAACATCCTCTCCTGAAACAAACAGGAAAAAAAAAAGGATGTTGCATTTGCTGAGGCCCACATCACCTGAATAACACGTAAACATTCATGTTTAATACGGTTCCTCATCAATGGGTTTAAAAATCTCATAATATAACAAGATAACAGACTCGCAACAGTCATAAAAGCATTCACAAACATCACATTTAACAAACATGCATTATTTCTGTATTCTGCAAATGTTGCTACTTTAAAGATGACAAACAGAAACACTCCCAGACTCAAATAAAGGAAAACAGTGGGAAAAGCGGATGAAAGTGTGTTTTCTGCACCTTGATCATGGCCTCCAGTTTAATGGCGTCGGCAGCAAACTTGCGGATCCCGTCAGAGAGTTTCTCCACGGCCATTCGGTCCTCGTTGTGGAGCCAGCGGAAACTCTTCTCATCCAGGTGGATCTTCTCCAGATCACAGTCCTTCGCTGAAAACAAGATCAGGCTCGATCAACACGCGCATGCGTGTGTGTGAGTGTGTATGTGTGTGTGTGTGTGTTCACTCACCTCCCTGTGGCATGAGGGGGAATGCCTGACTGCGCTGTGGTGTGTGTGTGTGTTTGCTCACGTATGTGTGTGTGTGTGCTCACCTCCCTGTGGCATGAGGGGGAACGCCTGACTGCGGGGTGTGTGTGTGTGTGTGTGTGTGTGTGTGTTCACCTCCCTGTGGCATGAGGGGTAACGCCTGACTGCGGGGTGTGAGTGTGAGTGTGTGAGTGTGAGTGTGAGTGTGAGTGTGTGTGTGTTCACCTCCCTGTGGCCACGAGGGGGAACGCCTGACTGCGGTGTGTGTGTGTTAACCTCCCTGTGGCATGAGGGGGAACGCCTGACTGCGGTGTGTGTGTGTGTGTGTGTGTGTGTGTGTGTGTGTGTGTTCACCTCCCTGTGGCATGAGGGGGAACGCCTGACTGCGGTGTGTGTGTGTGTGTGTGTGTGTGTGTGTTCACCTCCCTGTGGCATGAGGGGGAACGCCTGACTGCGGTGTGTGTGTGTGTGTGTGTGTGTGTGTGTGTGTGTGTTAACCTCCCTGTGGCATGAGGGGGAACGCCTGACTGCGGTGTGTGTGTGTGTGTGTGTGTGTGTGTGTGTGTGTTCACCTCCCTGTGGCATGAGGGGGAACGCCTGACTGCGGTGTGTGTGTGTGTGTGTGTGTGTGTTCACCTCCCTGTGGCCACGAGGGGGAACGCCTGACTGCGGTGTGTCTGTGTGTGTGTGTGTGTGTGTGTGTGTGTGTGTGTGTTCACCTCCCTGTGGCATGAGGGGGAACGCCTGACTGCGGTGTGTGTGTGTGTGTGTGTGTGTGTGTGTTCACCTCCCTGTGGCCACGAGGGGGAATGCCTGACTGCGGTGTGTGTGTGTGTGTGTGTGTGTGTGTGTGTGTGTGTGTGTGTACCTCCCTGTGGCATGAGGGGGAACGCCTGACTGCGGTGTGTGTGTGTGTGTGTGTGTTAACCTCCCTGTGGCATGAGGGGGAACGCCTGACTGCGGTGTGTGTGTGTGTGTGTGTGTGTGTGTGTGTGTGTGTGTGTGTGTTCACCTCCCTGTGGCATGAGGGGGAACGCCTGACTGCGGTGTGTGTGTGTGTTCACCTCCCTGTGGCATGAGGGGGAACGCCTGACTGCGGTGTGTGTGTGTGTGTGTGTGTGTGTGTGTGTGTGTGTGTTCACCTCCCTGTGGCCACGAGGGGGAACGCCTGACTGCGGTGTGTGTGTGTGTGTGTGTGTGTGTGTGTGTGTGTGTGTGTGTGTGTGTGTGTGTGTTCACCTCCCTGTGGCATGAGGGGGAACGCCTGACTGCGGTGTGTGTGTGTGTCTGTGTTCACCTCCCTGTGGCATGAGGGGGAACGCCTGACTGCGGTGTGTGTGTGTGTGTGTGTGTGTGTTCACCTCCCTGTGGCATGAGGGGGAACGCCTGACTGCGGTGTGTGTGTGTGTGTGTGTGTGTGTGTGTGTTTGTGCTCACCTCCCTGTGGCGTGAGGGAACACTTGACTGTGCTGTGGTCTTGGCTCAGTTCACCCAGAAGCCCAGGAGAGATGGTGAGGAGATCACAGCCGGCGAGCGCCTTCACTTCCCCCGTGTTCCTGAAGGAGGCGCCCATCACCACCGTCCCGTAGTTGAACTTCTTATAGTAGTTGTAGATCTTGGTGACACTCAGCACACCTGAGAGAGAACAGAAGCGCGGCTAGTGGAGTGAACAGACACACACGTAGGACGCTACGCAGGAGCTCAGCAGACAGTCTTGAAACTTGGTCACATGCTGGACATGCTAAAGAACACGCTTTATATGAGGAAATACAGCATCCATCACTTTCTCTAATCTCTCCATTTTTGTGCTGTTGGTCCATTAATTTTTTTCATAAGCCAGACTTCAAACTCCTTACCGTCTACGAGAGGTTTGCGAGAGGTCCGCCTGTCTGAGAGAGGTCTGTCTGCGAGAGGTCCGCCTGTCTGAGAGAGGTCCGCCTGTCTGAGAGAGGTCCGCCTGTCTGAGAGAGGTCCGCCTGTCTGCGAGAGGTCCGCCTGTCTGCGAGAGGTCCGCCTGTCTGCGAGAGGTCCGCCTGTCTGAGAGAGGTCCGCCTGTCTGAGAGAGGTCCGCCTGTCTGAGAGAGGTCCGCCTGTCTGCGAGAGGTCCGCCTGTCTGCGAGAGGTCCGCCTGTCTGAGAGAGGTCCGCCTGTCTGCGAGAGGTCCGCCTGTCTGCGAGAGGTCCGTCTGCCTGCGAGAGGTCCGCCTGTCTGAGAGAGGTCCGCCTGTCTGCGAGAGGTCCGTCTGCCTGCGAGAGGTCCGCCTGTCTGAGTGAGGTCCGCCTGTCTGCGAGAGGTCCGTCTGTCTGCGAGAGGTCCGTCTGTCTGCGAGAGGTCCGCCTGTCTGCGAGAGGTCCGTCTGTCTGCGAGAGGTCCGTCTGCCTGCGAGAGGTCCGCCTGTCTGAGAGAGGTCCGCCTGTCTGCGAGAGGTCCGTCTGTCTGCGAGAGGTCCGTCTGCCTGAGAGAGGTCCGCCTGTCTGAGAGAGGTCCGCCTGTCTGAGAGAGGTCCGCCTGTCTGAGAGAGGTCCGCCTGTCTGAGAGAGGTCTGCGAGAGGTCCGCCTGTCTGCGAGAGGTCCGTCTGCCTGCGAGAGAGGTCCGTCTGTCTGCGAGAGGTCCGCCTGTCTGCGAGAGGTCCGTCTGTCTGCGAGAGGTCCGCCTGTCTGCGAGAGGTCCGTCTGCCTGCGAGAGGTCCGTCTGTCTGCGAGAGGTCCGCCTGTCTGAGAGAGGTCTGCGAGAGGTCCCCCTGTCTGCGAGAGGTCCGCCTGTCTGCGAGAGGTCCGCCTGTCTGCGAGAGGTCCGCCTGTCTGCGAGAGGTCCGCCTGTCTGCGAGAGGTCCGCCTGTCTGCGAGAGGTCCGCCTGTCTGCGAGAGGTCCGCCTGTCTGAGAGAGGTCCGCCTGTCTGCGAGAGGTCCGCCTGTCTGCGAGAGGTCCGCCTGTCTGCGAGAGGTCCGCCTGTCTGAGAGAGGTCCGCCTGTCTGCGAGAGGTCCGCCTGTCTGAGAGAGGTCTGTGTGAGGTCTGTCTGTCTGCGAGAGGTCCGCCTGTCTGCGAGAGGTCCGCCTGTCTGCGAGAGGTCCGCCTGTCTGCGAGAGGTCCGCCTGTCTGCGAGAGGTCTGCGAGAGGTCCGCCTGTCTGCGAGAGGTCCGCCTGTCTGCGAGAGGTCCGCCTGTCTGAGAGAGGTCCGCCTGTCTGAGAGAGGTCCGCCTGTCTGAGAGAGGTCCGCCTGTCTGAGAGAGGTCCGCCTGTCTGCGAGAGGTCCGCCTGTCTGAGAGAGGTCCGTCTGCCTGAGAGAGGTCCGCCTGTCTGCCTGAGAGAGGTCCGCCTGTCTGCGAGAGGTCCGCCTGTCTGCGAGAGGTCCGCCTGCCTGCGAGAGGTCCGCCTGCCTGCGAGAGGTCCGCCTGCCTGCGAGAGGTCCGTCTGTCTGCGAGAGGTCCGCCTGTCTGAGAGAGGTCCGCCTGTCTGCGAGAGGTCCGCCTGCCTGCGAGAGGTCCGCCTGCCTGAGAGAGGTCTGTCTGCGAGAGGTCCGCCTGCCTGCGAGAGGTCCGCCTGCCTGCGAGAGGTCCGCCTGCCTGCGAGAGGTCCGCCTGTCTGCGAGAGGTCCGCCTGTCTGCGAGAGGTCCGCCTGTCTGCGAGAAGTCCGCCTGTCTGCGAGAGGTCCGCCTGTCTGCGAGAGGTCCGTCTGTCTGCGAGAGGTCCGCCTGCCTGCGAGAGGTCCGCCTGTCTGCGAGAGGTCCGCCTGTCTGCGAGAGGTCCGTCTGCCTGCGAGAGGTCCGCCTGTCTGCGAGAGGTCCGTCTGTCTGCGAGAGGTCCGCCTGTCTGCGAGAGGTCCGCCTGTCTGAGAGAGGTCTGCGAGAGGTCCGCCTGTCTGCGAGAGGTCCGCCTGTCTGCGAGAGGTCCGTCTGTCTGCGAGAGGTCCGCCTGTCTGAGAGAGGTCTGCGAGAGGTCCGCCTGTCTGAGAGAGGTCTGCCTGCCTGCGAGAGGTCCGCCTGTCTGAGAGAGGTCCGTCTGTCTGCGAGAGGTCCGCCTGTCTGAGAGAGGTCCGCCTGTCTGAGAGAGGTCCGCCTGCCTGCGAGAGGTCCGCCTGTCTGCGAGAGGTCCGCCTGTCTGCGAGAGGTCCGCCTGCCTGCGAGAGGTCCGCCTGTCTGCGAGAGGTCCGCCTGTCTGCGAGAGGTCCGCCTGTCTGAGAGAGGTCCGCCTGTCTGAGAGAGGTCCGCCTGTCTGAGAGAGGTCCGTCTGTCTGAGAGAGGTCCGCCTGTCTGAGAGAGGTCCGCCTGCCTGCGAGAGGTCCGCCTGTCTGAGAGAGGTCCGCCTGTCTGAGAGAGGTCCGCCTGCCTGAGAGAGGTCCGCCTGTCTGCGAGAGGTCCGCCTGCCTGCGAGAGGTCCGCCTGTCTGAGAGAGGTCCGCCTGCCTGCGAGAGGTCCGCCTGTCTGAGAGAGGTCCGCCTGTCTGCGAGAGGTCCGCCTGCCTGCGAGAGGTCCGCCTGTCTGAGAGAGGTCCGCCTGTCTGCGAGAGGTCCGCCTGCCTGCGAGAGGTCCGCCTGTCTGAGAGAGGTCCGCCTGTCTGAGAGAGGTCCGCCTGTCTGAGAGAGGTCCGTCTGTCTGAGAGAGGTCCGCCTGTCTGAGAGAGGTCCGCCTGTCTGCGAGAGGTCCGCCTGCCTGCGAGAGGTCCGCCTGTCTGAGAGAGGTCCGCCTGTCTGCGAGAGGTCCGCCTGCCTGCGAGAGGTCCGCCTGTCTGAGAGAGGTCCGTCTGTCTGAGAGAGGTCCGCCTGTCTGCGAGAGGTCCGCCTGCCTGCGAGAGGTCCGCCTGTCTGAGAGAGGTCCGCCTGTCTGCGAGAGGTCCGCCTGCCTGCGAGAGGTCCGCCTGTCTGAGAGAGGTCCGCCTGTCTGAGAGAGGTCCGCCTGTCTGAGAGAGGTCTGCCTGCCTGCGAGAGGTCTGCCTGTCTGAGAGAGGTCCGTCTGTCTGCGAGAGGTCTGCCTGTCTGAGAGAGGTCCGCCTGTCTGAGAGAGGTCCGTCTGTCTGAGAGAGGTCCGTCTGTCTGAGAGAGGTCTGCCTGTCTGCGAGCGAGAGGTCTGAGAGAGGTCCGCCTGTCTGCAAGAGGTCCGCCTGTCTGAGAGAGGTCTGCCTGTCTGAGAGAGGTCCGCCTGTCTGAGAGAGGTCCGTCTGTCTGAGAGAGGTCTGCCTGTCTGAGAGAGGTCCGCCTGTCTGAGAGAGGTCCGTCTGTCTGCGAGAGGTCCGTCTGTCTGAGAGAGGTCTGCCTGCCTGCGAGAGGTCTGCCTGTCTGAGAGAGGTCCGCCTGTCTGAGAGAGGTCCGTCTGTCTGCGAGAGGTCCGTCTGTCTGAGAGAGGTCTGCCTGTCTGCGAGCGAGAGGTCTGAGAGAGGTCCGCCTGTCTGCGAGAGGTCCGCCTGTCTGAGAGAGGTCCGCCTGTCTGAGAGAGGTCCGCCTGTCTGAGAGAGGTCCGTCTGTCTGCGAGAGGTCCGCCTGTCTGAGAGAGGTCTGCCTGCCTGCGAGAGGTCTGCCTGTCTGAGAGAGGTCCGCCTGTCTGAGAGAGGTCCGTCTGTCTGCGAGAGGTCCGTCTGTCTGAGAGAGGTCTGCCTGTCTGCGAGCGAGAGGTCTGAGAGAGGTCCGCCTGTCTGCGAGAGGTCCGCCTGTCTGAGAGAGGTCTGCCTGTCTGAGAGAGGTCTGCCTGTCTGAGAGAGGTCTG
>CM040827.1:39930114-39955114 GCA_022828995.1 Vimba vimba | reverse complement strand
CAGATCGTGTGACGGCGCTAGTGTGTGCAGATCATGTGGCAGCGCTAGTGCAGATCGTGTGGCGGCGTTAGTGCAGATCGTGTGACGGCGCTAGTGCAGATCGTGTGGCGGCGCTAGTGTGTGCAGATCATGTGGCGGCGCTAGTGTGTGCAGATCATGTGGCGGCGCTAGTGCAGATCATGTGGCGGCGTTAGTGCAGATCGTGTGGCGGCGCTAGTGCAGATCGTGTGGCGGCGCTAGTGCAGATCGTGTGGCGGCGCTAGTGTGTGCAGATCATGTGGCAGCGCTAGTGCAGATCGTGTGGCGGCGTTAGTGCAGATCGTGTGACGGCGCTAGTGCAGATCGTGTGGCGGCGCTAGTGTGTGCAGATCGTGTGACGGCGCTAGTGTGTGCAGATCATGTGGCGGCGCTAGTGCAGATCATGTGGCGGCGTTAGTGCAGATCGTGTGGCGGCGCTAGTGCAGATCGTGTGGCGGCGCTAGTGCAGATCGTGTGGCGGCGCTAGTGTGTGCAGATCATGTGGCAGCGCTAGTGCAGATCGTGTGGCGGCGCTAGTGCAGATCGTGTGGCGGCGCTAGTGCAGATCGTGTGGCGGCGCTAGTGCAGATCGTGTGGCGGCGCTAGTGCAGATCGTGTGGCGGCGCTAGTGCAGATCGTGTGACGGCGCTAGTGCAGATCATGTGGCAGCGGTAGTGCAGATCGTGTGACAGCGCTAGTGCAGATCATGTGGCAGCGGTAGTGCAGATCGTGTGACGGCGCTAGTGTGTGCAGATCATGTGGCAGCGCTAGTGCAGATCGTGTGGCGGCGTTAGTGCAGATCGTGTGACGGCGCTAGTGCAGATCGTGTGGCGGCGCTAGTGTGTGCAGATCGTGTGACGGCGCTAGTGTGTGCAGATCATGTGGCGGCGCTAGTGCAGATCATGTGGCGGCGTTAGTGCAGATCGTGTGGCGGCGCTAGTGCAGATCGTGTGGCGGCGCTAGTGCAGATCGTGTGGCGGCGCTAGTGTGTGCAGATCATGTGGCAGCGCTAGTGCAGATCGTGTGGCGGCGCTAGTGCAGATCGTGTGGCGGCGCTAGTGCAGATCGTGTGGCGGCGCTAGTGCAGATCGTGTGGCGGCGCTAGTGCAGATCGTGTGGCGGCGCTAGTGCAGATCGTGTGACAGCGCTAGTGCAGATCATGTGGCAGCGGTAGTGCAGATCGTGTGACAGCGCTAGTGCAGATCATGTGGCAGCGGTAGTGCAGATCGTGTGACGGCGCTAGTGTGTGCAGATCATGTGGCAGCGCTAGTGCAGATCGTGTGGCGGCGTTAGTGCAGATCGTGTGACGGCGCTAGTGCAGATCGTGTGGCGGCGCTAGTGTGTGCAGATCGTGTGACGGCGCTAGTGTGTGCAGATCATGTGGCGGCGCTAGTGCAGATCATGTGGCGGCGTTAGTGCAGATCGTGTGGCGGCGCTAGTGCAGATCGTGTGGCGGCGCTAGTGCAGATCGTGTGGCGGCGCTAGTGTGTGCAGATCATGTGGCAGCGCTAGTGCAGATCGTGTGGCGGCGCTAGTGCAGATCGTGTGGCGGCGCTAGTGCAGATCGTGTGGCGGCGCTAGTGCAGATCGTGTGGCGGCGCTAGTGCAGATCGTGTGGCGGCGCTAGTGCAGATCGTGTGACAGCGCTAGTGCAGATCATGTGGCAGCGGTAGTGCAGATCGTGTGACGGCGCTAGTGTGTGCAGATCATGTGGCAGCGCTAGTGCAGATCGTGTGGCGGCGTTAGTGCAGATCGTGTGACGGCGCTAGTGCAGATCGTGTGGCGGCGCTAGTGTGTGCAGATCATGTGGCGGCGTTAGTGCAGATCGTGTGGCGGCGCTAGTGCAGATCGTGTGGCGGCGCTAGTGCAGATCGTGTGGCGGCGCTAGTGCAGATCGTGTGGCGGCGCTAGTGCAGATCGTGTGGCGGCGCTAGTGCAGATCGTGTGGCGGCGCTAGTGCAGATCGTGTGGCGTCCGACTCTTACCTGGCATCGACTTCAGTGGAGACCCGGCCTGGAACCTTCTTCAGGATTTCCAGACCAAAGCTTACAAACAGCTTGTCCATGGCACTGGTCACCTGCTCTTCCTCACTCCTGAAATTGTATAATGTATATTATACCTGTAAGAAACTATATAACAAGCACCGTTTCAACAGGGACGAAGCGAGCGCAGTGAATTCTGCCCACAGTCAGAGGAAAGGACAGGCATGTTCTCACCCGCCGTTAGCCATGGCGTGTTTCATGGCCTGGTCCACCAGGTGCTGGTAGCTGGGCATCTTAGCGGCGGCCAGAATGAGTGACGGGTTAGTCGTGGCATCCTGAGGCTTGTACTCCTCGATCGCTGCAAGGGGAAACATGACAGATTAAAGCAACAGTGGACCTGATCTCCTGTGCTCACATTAACAGCAGATGATAAACAGCAGATGATAAACAGCAGATGATAAACAGCAGACGATATATTGACCAGACATTATTAGAAGCTGATATCTCTGTCTCTTAGGTCAATTAAAAGGAGTGCGATCACGGCTGGCGCAACAAAAGATTTCTGGTTCAAAACATTTACATACAGCTTGACATCTTTTGACTAGTAACTGATATTGACTCATTGTTTAGCATCTTTGCCAACAAAGATGATTCTGGAGAACTGTCAACTAAAATCTAGTTGTTCGGGTTTATGAAGCTTTGCCTGAACATAATCTGAGCCAATGAATAGGAGATGAGTAATAAAACACACACACAGACAATGGGTGAATTCACACAGTAATCCTTTAGCGCATAAATCACCTCGTGAGTTTTACTATGTGAGATTTAACATGCACTAGCCGAGACAAACAGAGTGAGTGAGTGAGTGAGTGAGTGAGAGAGAGTGAGTGAGAGAGAGTCTGGTTAGGGTTAGGGTTAGGGTTAGTCGATTATACAGCCGACGATTCGATGCATCGATGCGTCCGCGAGAGTATCGATTAATGGTGTTTGTTTTGCCGCCTGTCTATTTTCAGCATCTGCTCCGACATATGCGCACAACCTACTAAGCTGCGGGTGGCGCTAACCTCATTATTGTCTTCTTCACACCGCTTCACACGCGTTACTTACGTTTCACAGTCTATCTATGTTCACACACATTGTTGAGTCTGACATGGATCCGTCAGAGCGAGCTGGCAATGACAGTGAAATGTTACACACTCCAGTCGGCGTCAAGTCATGGGTGTGGATGTATTTTGGCTTCAGGAAAACAGATGGAGCGTTTGTCTGATTGCGCCCGTTTCACACATACTCCGTTTGCAGTGCGTATGCGGTGCGTATTTTTTTCAGTACCCATGTTAACAGGTCAGAGCTTTCACACTGCACGTGGTTGCGGTCCGGCGATCCGTTCCAGTTGCGGTGCGTATACAGCAGTGCAGAGATCGTTTCCGCACCGAGTCTATTCCTGCTGTGCTGCACGCGCTGAATTAAAGTGACAGCGCATGTTTCGTGGTCAAAATGAACACAGATTGACATGAAAATGTAGTAATTTCACCATAAATGCGTTTAATTAAATAAATTGTAGTAATCTCACCATAAATGTATTTAATTTAATTCTACTATTTTTCAGTCATCTTTTTTACTTAAAGACCGGAGTAAAGCAAGAAAACTACAATTTACCTCAACAAGGCGACATAATGAACAACACTCGTCTCATTCGTGGAGGTGGAAAAACAATTTCTTTGTGACATGCAATTGTATTCTGTATTCTCAATAAAAGGCAAATTATTTATTATTTTTGTTGATTTATTTGAAACTTAATAGATATCATGTAAAAATCTAGTATTGAATCGTATTGAATCGAATCGTATCGCAGGGAATTCTGAAGTATCGAAAATAATCGAATCGTTGGCTTAAGAAATCGGTATCGTATCAAATCGTCATGTAGGCTCGATTTACACCCCTATGAGTGAGTGAGTGAGTGAGAGAGAGAGAGAGAGAGTGAGTGATAGAGTGAGAGTGAGAGAGAGTCTGAGTGAGTGAGTGATGTGAAGCTCAGGAAAACCCTGACGATGTACAGACTCAGCGAGCACAGCCTGGCCATCGAGACGGGCCGGCGCAGACAGACCTGGCTCTCCCGGGAGGACAGACTCTGCACGCACTGCATTCTGGGAGTGCCGGAGACCGAGCTGCACTTCCTCACAGAATGCCCAAAATATGAACACATCAGAGACCAATATTACCCCAAAATTAATAAGATATTTCCCCAATTTAACACCAGTAATCCAACCCAAAAACTCAGATTCATCCTTGGCGAAGAAGCCAAATGCTCCAATATAGCAGCAAGACTAGTAGCATCTCCACATCCTGAGGGACGAGCAGAGCAGCGAACGCCCAATAAACACACACACACTCACAGCCTAACACACCCCATCACACACACACACACACACACTAACCCATCCCATCACACCTACACACATACATAATGTTCAAGTTCAGTGTTTGTTTATTTTTGTTTTTTATATACATGATTTCTGCAATATAATCCTTTTTTTTTATTTATTAATCTTTGTTTACACTATTATTATTGCTTTATGTTATCTGTATTATTATTTTTGCAATAACTAGCCAAGATAATATATATAATACTATCTTTTTTTATTTAATTTAACTATTATTATAATTTTGTGTACTAAATGTTCTAAATCATTTTCTATGTTGTTGTGATGCTTTGGCAATACAAAATGTACTTTTTTGTCATGCCAATAAAGCTTTCTGAATTGAATTGAGTGAGTGAGTGAGTGAGTGAGTGAGTGAGTGAGTGAGTGAGTGAGTGTCTGAGTGAGTGTCTGAGTGAGTGAGTGAGTGTCTGAGTGAGTGAGTGTCTGAGTGAGTGTTTGAGTGAGTGTCTGAGTGAGTGTCTGAGTGAGTGAGTGAGTGTCTGAGTGAGTGAGTGTGTGAGTGAGTGAGTCTGAGTGAGTGAGTGAGTCTGAGTGAGTGAGTGAGTGAGTGAGTGAGTGTCTGAGTGAGTGTCTGAGTGAGTGAGTGAGTGTCTGAGTGAGTGAGTGTCTGAGTGAGTGTCTGAGTGAGTGAGTGAGTGTCTGAGTGAGTGAGTGTGTGAGTGAGTGAGTCTGAGTGAGTGAGTGAGTGAGTGAGTGTCTGAGTGAGTGAGTGTCTGAGTGAGTGTCTGAGTGAGTGAGTGAGTGAGTGAGTGAGTGAGTGAGTGAGTGAGTGAGAGTCTGAGTGAGTGTCTGAGTGAGTGAGTGTCTGAGTGAGTGAGTGTCTGAGTGAGTGTTTGAGTGAGTGTTTGAGTGAGTGTCTGAGTGAGTGTCTGAGTGAGTGAGTGAGTGTCTGAGTGAGTGTCTGAGTGAGTGAGTGTGTGAGTGAGTGAGTCTGAGTGAGTGAGTCTGAGTGAGTGAGTGAGTGAGTGAGTGTCTGAGTGAGTGAGTGTCTGAGTGAGTGTCTGAGTGAGCGAGTGTCTGAGTGAGTGAGTGAGTGAGTGAGTGAGAGAGTCTGAGTGAGTGAGTGAGTGTCTGAGTGAGTGTCTGAGTGAGTGTTTGAGTGAGTGTCTGAGTGAGTGAGTGAGTGTCTGAGTGAGTGAGTGAGTGAGTGAGTGAGAGAGTCTGAGTGAGTGAGAGAGTGAGTGTCTGAGTGAGTGAGTGAGTGTCTGAGTGAGTGAGTGTCTGAGTGAGTGAGTGTCTGAGTGAGTGAGTGTCTGAGTGAGTGAGTGTCTGAGTGAGTGAGTGAGTGAGTGAGTGAGTGAGTGTCTGAGTGAGTGAGTGTCTGAGTGAGTGTCTGAGTGAGTGAGTGTCTGAGTGAGTGAGTGTCTGAGTGAGTGAGTGTCTGAGTGAGTGAGTGTCTGAGTGAGTGAGTGTCTGAGTGAGTGAGTGTCTGAGTGAGTGAGTGTCTGAGTGAGTGAGTGTCTGAGTGAGTGAGTGTCTGAGTGAGTGTCTGAGTGAGTGTCTGAGTGAGTGAGTGTCTGAGTGAGTGTCTGAGTGAGTGAGTGTCTGAGTGAGTGAGTGTCTGAGTGAGTGAGTGTCTGAGTGAGTGAGTGAGTGAGTGAGTGTCTGAGTGAGTGAGTGTCTGAGTGAGTGTCTGAGTGAGTGAGTGAGAGAGTCTGAGTGAGTGAGTGAGTGAGTGTCTGTCTGAGTGAGTGAGTGAGTGAGTGAGTGAGTGAGTGAGTGAGTGAGTGAGTGAGTGAGTGAGTGAGAGTCTGAGTGAGTGAGTGTCTGAGTGAGTGAGTGTCTGAGTGAGTGAGTGTCTGAGTGAGTGAGTGAGTGAGTGAGTGTCTGAGTGAGTGAGTGAGTGAGTGAGTGTCTGAGTGAGTGAGTGTCTGAGTGAGTGTTTGAGTGAGCGAGTGTCTGAGTGAGTGAGTGTCTGAGTGAGTGAGTGTCTGAGTGAGTGAGTGTCTGAGTGAGTGAGTGAGTGAGTGAGTGAGTGAGTGAGTGTCTGAGTGAGTGAGTGTCTGAGTGAGTGTTTGAGTGAGCGAGTGTCTGAGTGAGTGAGTGTCTGAGTGAGCGAGTGTCTGAGTGAGTGAGTGTCTGAGTGAGTGAGTGTCTGAGTGAGTGAGTGTCTGAGTGAGTGAGTGAGTGTCTGAGTGAGTGTCTGAGTGAGCGAGTGTCTGAGTGAGTGAGTGAGTGAGTGAGTGAGTGAGTGAGAGAGTCTGAGTGAGTGAGTGAGTGTCTGAGTGAGTGTCTGAGTGAGTGTTTGAGTGAGTGTCTGAGTGAGTGTCTGAGTGAGTGAGTGAGTGTCTGAGTGAGTGAGTGAGTGTCTGAGTGAGTGAGTGAGTGTCTGAGTGAGTGAGTGAGTGTCTGAGTGAGTGAGCGAGTGTCTGAGTGAGTGAGTGAGTGAGTGAGTGAGTGAGAGAGTCTGAGTGAGTGAGTGAGTGTCTGAGTGAGTGTCTGAGTGAGTGTTTGAGTGAGTGTCTGAGTGAGTGTTTGAGTGAGTGTCTGAGTGAGTGAGTGAGTGAGTGAGTGAGAGAGTCTGAGTGAGTGAGAGAGTGAGTGTCTGAGTGAGTGAGTGAGTGTCTGAGTGAGTGAGTGTCTGAGTGAGTGAGTGTCTGAGTGAGTGAGTGTCTGAGTGAGTGAGTGTCTGAGTGAGTGAGTGTCTGAGTGAGTGAGTGTCTGAGTGAGTGAGTGTCTGAGTGAGTGAGTGTCTGAGTGAGTGAGTGTCTGAGTGAGTGAGTGTCTGAGTGAGTGAGTGTCTGAGTGAGTGAGTGTCTGAGTGAGTGAGTGTCTGAGTGAGTGAGTGTCTGAGTGAGTGAGTGTCTGAGTGAGTGAGTGTCTGAGTGAGTGAGTGTCTGAGTGAGTGAGTGTCTGAGTGAGTGAGTGAGAGAGTCTGAGTGAGTGAGTGAGTGAGTGTCTGAGTGAGTGAGTGAGTGAGTGAGTGAGTGAGTGAGAGTCTGAGTGAGTGAGTGTCTGAGTGAGTGAGTGTCTGAGTGAGTGAGTGTCTGAGTGAGTGAGTGAGTGAGTGAGTGTCTGAGTGAGTGAGTGAGTGAGTGTCTGAGTGAGTGAGTGTCTGAGTGAGTGTTTGAGTGAGCGAGTGTCTGAGTGAGTGAGTGTCTGAGTGAGTGAGTGTCTGAGTGAGTGAGTGTCTGAGTGAGTGAGTGTCTGAGTGAGTGTTTGAGTGAGTGTCTGAGTGAGTGTCTGAGTGAGTGTCTGAGTGAGTGAGTGAGTGTCTGAGTGAGTGAGTGTCTGAGTGAGTGAGTGTGAGTGAGTGAGTCTGAGTGAGTGAGTGAGTGAGTGAGTGTCTGAGTGAGTGAGTGAGTGAGTGAGTGAGTGAGTGAGAGTCTGAGTGAGTGAGTGTCTGAGTGAGTGAGTGTCTGAGTGAGTGAGTGTCTGAGTGAGTGAGTGAGTGAGTGAGTGAGTGAGTGAGTGAGTGTCTGAGTGAGTGAGTGTCTGAGTGAGTGTTTGAGTGAGCGAGTGTCTGAGTGAGTGAGTGTCTGAGTGAGCGAGTGTCTGAGTGAGTGAGTGTCTGAGTGAGTGAGTGTCTGAGTGAGTGAGTGTCTGAGTGAGTGAGTGAGTGTCTGAGTGAGTGAGTGTCTGAGTGAGTGAGTGTCTGAGTGAGTGTCTGAGTGAGCGAGTGTCTGAGCGAGTGTCTGAGTGAGTGAGTGAGTGAGTGTCTGAGTGAGTGAGTGTCTGAGTGAGTGAGTGAGTGTCTGAGTGAGTGAGTGAGTGTCTGAGTGAGTGAGTGAGTGTCTGAGTGAGTGAGTGAGTGTCTGAGTGAGTGAGTGAGTGTCTGAGTGAGTGAGTGAGTGTCTGAGTGAGTGAGTGAGTGTCTGAGTGAGTGAGTGTCTGAGTGAGTGTCTGAGTGAGCGAGTGTCTGAGTGAGTGTCTGAGTGAGTGTCTGAGTGAGTGTCTGAGTGAGTGAGTGTCTGAGTGAGTGAGTGAGTGAGTGAGAGAGTCTGAGTGAGTGAGAGAGTGAGTGTCTGAGTGAGTGAGTGAGTGTCTGAGTGAGTGAGTGAGTGAGTGTCTGAGTGAGTGAGTGAGTGAGTGAGTGAGTGAGTGAGTGTCTGAGTGAGTGAGAGTCTGAGTGAGTGAGTGTCTGAGTGAGTGAGTGAGTGTCTGAGTGAGTGAGTGTCTGAGTGAGTGAGTGTCTGAGTGAGTGAGTGTCTGAGTGAGTGAGTGAGTGAGTGAGAGTCTGAGTGAGTGAGTGAGTGAGTGAGTGTCTGAGTGAGTGAGTGTCTGAGTGAGTGTTTGAGTGAGTGTCTGAGTGAGTGTCTGAGTGAGTGAGTGTCTGAGTGAGTGAGTGTCTGAGTGAGTGAGTGTCTGAGTGAGTGAGTGAGAGTCTGAGTGAGTGAGTGAGTGTCTGAGTGAGTGAGTGTCTGAGTGAGTGAGTGTCTGAGTGAGTGAGTGTCTGAGTGAGTGAGTGTCTGAGTGAGTGAGTGTCTGAGTGAGTGAGTGTCTGAGTGAGTGAGTGTCTGAGTGAGTGAGTGTCTGAGTGAGTGAGTGTCTGAGTGAGTGAGTGTCTGAGTGAGTGAGTGTCTGAGTGAGTGAGTGTCTGAGTGAGTGAGTGTCTGAGTGAGTGAGTGTCTGAGTGAGTGAGTGTCTGAGTGAGTGAGTGTCTGAGTGAGTGAGTGTCTGAGTGAGTGAGTGTCTGAGTGAGTGAGTGTCTGAGTGAGTGAGTGAGTGAGTGAGTGAGTGAGTGAGTGTCTGAGTGAGTGAGTGTCTGAGTGAGTGTTTGAGTGAGTGAGTGTCTGAGTGAGTGAGTGTCTGAGTGAGTGTCTGAGTGAGTGAGTGTCTGAGTGAGTGTCTGAGTGAGTGAGTGAGAGAGTCTGAGTGAGTGAGTGAGTGTCTGAGTGAGTGAGTGAGTGAGTGAGTGTCTGAGTGAGTGAGTGAGTGAGTGAGTGAGTGAGTGTCTGAGTGAGTGAGTGAGTGAGTGAGTGTCTGAGTGAGTGAGTGTCTGAGTGAGTGAGTGTCTGAGTGAGTGAGTGTCTGAGTGAGTGTTTGAGTGAGTGTCTGAGTGAGTGAGTGTCTGAGTGAGTGAGTGAGTGAGTGAGTGAGTGTCTGAGTGAGTGAGTGAGTGAGTGTCTGAGTGAGTGAGTGTCTGAGTGAGTGAGTGTCTGAGTGAGTGAGTGAGTGTCTGAGTGAGTGAGTGAGTGTCTGAGTGAGTGAGTGAGTGTCTGAGTGAGTGAGTGAGTGTCTGAGTGAGTGAGTGAGTGTCTGAGTGAGTGAGTGAGTGTCTGAGTGAGTGAGTGAGTGTCTGAGTGAGTGAGTGAGTGAGTGAGTGAGTGAGTGTCTGAGTGAGTGAGTGAGTGTCTGAGTGAGTGAGTGAGTGTCTGAGTGAGTGAGTGAGTGTCTGAGTGAGTGAGTGAGTGTCTGAGTGAGTGAGTGAGTGTCTGAGTGAGTGAGTGAGTGTCTGAGTGAGTGAGTGAGTGAGTGAGTGTCTGAGTGAGTGAGTGAGTGAGTGAGTGAGCGAGTGTCTGAGTGAGTGAGTGTCTGAGTGAGTGAGTGTCTGAGTGAGTGTTTGAGTGAGCGAGTGTCTGAGTGAGTGAGTGAGTGAGTGAGTGAGTGTCTGAGTGAGTGAGTGTCTGAGTGAGTGAGTGAGTGTCTGAGTGAGTGAGTGAGTGTCTGAGTGAGTGAGTGAGTGTCTGAGTGAGTGAGTGAGTGTCTGAGTGAGTGAGTGAGTGTCTGAGTGAGTGAGTGAGTGTCTGAGTGAGTGAGTGAGTGTCTGAGTGAGTGAGTGAGTGTCTGAGTGAGTGAGTGAGTGTCTGAGTGAGTGAGTGAGTGTCTGAGTGAGTGAGTGAGTGTCTGAGTGAGTGAGTGTCTGAGTGAGTGAGTGAGTGAGCGAGTGTCTGAGTGAGTGAGTGTCTGAGTGAGTTAGTGTCTGAGTGAGTGAGTGAGTGTCTGAGTGAGTGAGTGAGTGTCTGAGTGAGTGAGTGAGTGTCTGAGTGAGTGAGTGAGTGTCTGAGTGAGTGAGTGAGTGTCTGAGTGAGTGAGTGAGTGTCTGAGTGAGTGAGTGTCTGAGTGAGTGTCTGAGTGAGCGAGTGTCTGAGTGAGTGTCTGAGTGAGCGAGTGTCTGAGTGAGCGAGTGTCTGAGTGAGCGAGTGTCTGAGTGAGCGAGTGTCTGAGTGAGCGAGTGTCTGAGTGAGCGAGTGAGTGAGTGAGTGAGTGAGTGAGTGAGTGAGTCTGAGTGAGTGAGTGAGTGTCTGAGTGAGTGTCTGAGTGAGTGAGTGTCTGAGTGAGTGAGTGTCTGAGTGAGCGAGTGTCTGAGTGAGCGAGTGTCTGAGTGAGTGAGTGTCTGAGTGAGTGAGTGTCTGAGTGAGTGAGTGTCTGAGTGAGTGAGTGTCTGAGTGAGTGAGTGTCTGAGTGAGTGAGTGTCTGAGTGAGTGAGTGTCTGAGTGAGTGAGTGAGTGAGTGAGTGAGTGAGTGAGTGAGTGAGTGAGTGTCTGAGTGAGTGTCTGAGTGAGTGTTTGAGTGAGTGAGTGTCTGAGTGAGTGAGTGAGTGAGTGTCTGAGTGAGTGTCTGAGTGAGTGTTTGAGTGAGTGAGTGTCTGAGTGAGTGAGTGAGTGAGTGAGTGAGTGAGTGAGTGAGTGAGAGAGTCTGAGTGAGTGAGTGAGTGTCTGAGTGAGTGAGTGAGTGAGTGTCTGAGTGAGTGTCTGAGTGAGTGAGTGAGTGTCTGAGTGAGTGAGAGTCTGAGTGAGTGAGTGTCTGAGTGAGTGAGTGTCTGAGTGAGTGAGTGTCTGAGTGAGTGAGTGTCTGAGTGAGTGAGTGTCTGAGTGAGTGAGTGTCTGAGTGAGTGAGTGTCTGAGTGAGTGAGTGAGTGTCTGAGTGAGTGAGTGAGTGAGTGTCTGAGTGAGTGTCTGAGTGAGTGAGTGAGTGAGTGAGTGAGTGAGAGTCTGAGTGAGTGAGTGTCTGAGTGAGTGAGTGTCTGAGTGAGTGAGTGTCTGAGTGAGTGAGTGTCTGAGTGAGTGAGTGTCTGAGTGAGTGAGTGTCTGAGTGAGTGAGTGTCTGAGTGAGTGAGTGTCTGAGTGAGTGAGTGTCTGAGTGAGTGAGTGTCTGAGTGAGTGAGTGTCTGAGTGAGTGAGTGTCTGAGTGAGTGAGTGTCTGAGTGAGTGAGTGTCTGAGTGAGTGAGTGAGTGTCTGAGTGAGTGTCTGAGTGAGTGTTTGAGTGAGTGAGTGTCTGAGTGAGTGAGTGAGTGAGTGTCTGAGTGAGTGTCTGAGTGAGTGTTTGAGTGAGTGAGTGTCTGAGTGAGTGAGTGAGTGAGTGAGTGAGTGAGTGAGTGAGAGAGTCTGAGTGAGTGAGTGAGTGTCTGAGTGAGTGAGTGAGTGAGTGTCTGAGTGAGTGTCTGAGTGAGTGAGTGAGTGTCTGAGTGAGTGAGAGTCTGAGTGAGTGAGTGTCTGAGTGAGTGAGTGTCTGAGTGAGTGAGTGTCTGAGTGAGTGAGTGTCTGAGTGAGTGAGTGTCTGAGTGAGTGAGTGTCTGAGTGAGTGAGTGAGTGTCTGAGTGAGTGAGTGAGTGAGTGTCTGAGTGAGTGTCTGAGTGAGTGAGTGAGTGAGTGAGTGAGTGAGAGTCTGAGTGAGTGAGTGTCTGAGTGAGTGAGTGTCTGAGTGAGTGAGTGTCTGAGTGAGTGAGTGTCTGAGTGAGTGAGTGTCTGAGTGAGTGAGTGTCTGAGTGAGTGAGTGTCTGAGTGAGTGAGTGTCTGAGTGAGTGAGTGTCTGAGTGAGTGAGTGTCTGAGTGAGTGAGTGTCTGAGTGAGTGAGTGTCTGAGTGAGTGAGTGAGTGTCTGAGTGAGTGAGTGAGTGTCTGAGTGAGTGAGTGAGTGTCTGAGTGAGTGAGTGTCTGAGTGAGTGAGTGTCTGAGTGAGTGAGTGAGTGTCTGAGTGAGTGAGTGAGTGTCTGAGTGAGTGAGTGAGTGTCTGAGTGAGTGAGTGAGTGTCTGAGTGAGTGAGTGAGTGTCTGAGTGAGTGAGTGAGTGTCTGAGTGAGTGAGTGAGTGTCTGAGTGAGTGAGTGAGTGTCTGAGTGAGTGAGTGAGTGTCTGAGTGAGTGAGTGAGTGTCTGAGTGAGTGAGTGAGTGTCTGAGTGAGTGAGTGAGTGTCTGAGTGAGTGAGTGAGTGTCTGAGTGAGTGAGTGAGTGAGTGTCTGAGTGAGTGAGTGAGTGAGTGTCTGAGTGAGTGAGTGAGTGTCTGAGTGAGTGAGTGAGTGTCTGAGTGAGTGAGTGAGTGTCTGAGTGAGTGTCTGAGTGAGTGTCTGAGTGAGCGAGTGTCTGAGTGAGTGAGTGTCTGAGTGAGTGAGTGAGTGAGTGAGTGAGTGAGTGAGTGAGTGAGAGTCTGAGTGAGTGAGTGAGAGTCTGAGTGAGTGAGTGAGAGTCTGAGTGAGTGAGTGAGAGTCTGAGTGAGTGAGTGAGTGAGAGTCTGAGTGAGTGAGTGAGAGTCTGAGTGAGTGAGTGAGTGAGTGTCTGAGTGAGTGTGAGAGAGTGAGTGTCTGAGTGAGTGAGTGAGTGTCTGAGTGAGAGTCTGAGTGAGTGAGTGAGTGAGTGAGTGAGTGTGAGAGAGTCTGAGTGAGTGAGAGTGTGAGTGAGTGAGAGTCTGAGTGAGTGAGTGAGTGAGTGAGTGAGTGAGTGAGTGAGTGAGTGAGTGAGTGAGTGAGTGTGAGAGAGTCTGAGTGAGTGAGAGTCTGAGTGAGTGTCTGAGTGAGAGTCTGAGTGAGTGAGTGAGTGAGTGAGAGAGAGAGAGTCTGAGTGAGTGAGTGAGTGTCTGAGTGAGTGAGTGTCTGAGTGAGTGAGTGTCTGAGTGAGTGTGAGTGAGTGTCTGAGTGAGTGAGAGTCTGAGTGAGTGAGTGAGAGTCTGAGTGAGTGAGTGAGTGAGTGTCTGAGTGAGTGTGAGAGAGTGAGTGTCTGAGTGAGTGAGTGAGTGTCTGAGTGAGAGTCTGAGTGAGTGAGTGAGTGAGTGAGTGAGTGAGTGTCTGAGTGAGTGAGTGAGTGAGTGTCTGAGTGAGTGAGTGAGTGAGTGTCTGAGTGAGTGAGTGAGTGAGTGTCTGAGTGAGTGAGTGAGTGTCTGAGTGAGTGAGTGAGTGTCTGAGTGAGTGAGTGAGTGTCTGAGTGAGTGAGTGAGTGTCTGAGTGAGTGTCTGAGTGAGCGAGTGTCTGAGTGAGTGAGTGTCTGAGTGAGTGAGTGAGTGAGTGAGTGAGTGAGTGAGTGAGTGAGTGAGTGAGTGAGTGAGAGTCTGAGTGAGTGAGTGAGAGTCTGAGTGAGTGAGTGAGAGTCTGAGTGAGTGAGTGAGAGTCTGAGTGAGTGAGTGAGTGAGAGTCTGAGTGAGTGAGTGAGAGTCTGAGTGAGTGAGTGAGTGAGTGTCTGAGTGAGTGTGAGAGAGTGAGTGTCTGAGTGAGTGAGTGAGTGTCTGAGTGAGAGTCTGAGTGAGTGAGTGAGTGAGTGAGTGAGTGTGAGAGAGTCTGAGTGAGTGAGAGTGTGAGTGAGTGAGAGTCTGAGTGAGTGAGTGAGTGAGTGAGTGAGTGAGTGAGTGAGTGAGTGAGTGAGTGAGTGAGTGAGTGTGAGAGAGTCTGAGTGAGTGAGAGTCTGAGTGAGTGTCTGAGTGAGAGTCTGAGTGAGTGAGTGAGTGAGTGAGAGAGAGAGAGTCTGAGTGAGTGAGTGAGTGTCTGAGTGAGTGAGTGTCTGAGTGAGTGAGTGTCTGAGTGAGTGTGAGTGAGTGTCTGAGTGAGAGTCTGAGTGAGTGAGTGAGTGAGTGAGTGAGTGTGAGAGAGTCTGAGTGAGTGAGAGTGTGAGTGAGTGAGAGTCTGAGTGAGTGAGTGAGTGAGTGAGTGAGTGAGTGAGTGAGTGAGTGAGTGAGTGAGTGTGAGAGAGTCTGAGTGAGTGAGAGTCTGAGTGAGTGTCTGAGTGAGAGTCTGAGTGAGTGAGTGAGTGAGTGAGAGAGAGAGAGTCTGAGTGAGTGAGTGAGTGTCTGAGTGAGTGAGTGTCTGAGTGAGTGAGTGTCTGAGTGAGTGTGAGTGAGTGTCTGAGTGAGTGAGTGAGTGAGTGAGTGAGTGAGTGAGTATTTATTTATATTTACTATGCTACATATGACATGATCTATACATATATGTTTTATTTGTTTTATTATTTATATATGTTGATGCTTTGGCAACATTGTGTTACACAGTCATGCTAATAAAGCTCATTTTGAATTGAAGTGAGTGAGTGAGTGAGTGAGTGAGTGAGTGAGTGAGTGAGTGAGTGAGTGAGTGAGTGAGTGAGTGAGTGAGTGAGTGAGTGAGTGAGTGAGTGAGTGAGTGAGTGAGTGAGTGAGTGAGTGAGTGAGAGTCTGAGTGTCTGAGTGAGTGAGTGAGTGAGTGTCTGAGTGAGTGAGTGAGAGTCTGAGTGAGTGAGTGAGAGTCTGAGTGAGTGAGTGAGTGAGAGAGAGAGTCTGAGTGAGTGAGTGAGTGTCTGAGTGAGTGAGTGTCTGAGTGAGTGAGTGTCTGAGTGAGTGAGTGAGTGAGTGAGTGAGTGAGTGAGTGAGTGAGTGAGTGAGTGTGAGAGAGTCTGAGTGAGTGAGAGTCTGAGTGAGTGTCTGAGTGAGAGTCTGAGTGAGTGAGTGAGTGAGTGAGAGAGAGAGAGTCTGAGTGAGTGAGTGAGTGTCTGAGTGAGTGAGTGTCTGAGTGAGTGAGTGTCTGAGTGAGTGTGAGTGAGTGTCTGAGTGAGTGAGTGAGTGAGTGAGTGAGTGAGTATTTATTTATATTTACTATGCTACATATGACATGATCTATACATATATGTTTTATTTGTTTTATTATTTATATATGTTGATGCTTTGGCAACATTGTGTTACACAGTCATGCTAATAAAGCTCATTTTGAATTGAAGTGAGTGAGTGTGAGTGAGTGAGTGAGTGAGTGAGTGAGTGAGTGAGTGAGTGAGTGAGTGAGTGAGTGAGTGAGTGAGTGAGTGAGTGAGTGAGTGAGTGAGTGAGTGAGTGAGTGAGTGAGTGAGTGAGTGAGTGAGAGTCTGAGTGTCTGAGTGAGTGAGTGAGTGAGTGAGTGTCTGAGTGAGTGAGTGAGAGTCTGAGTGAGTGAGTGAGAGTCTGAGTGAGTGAGTGAGTGAGAGAGAGAGTCTGAGTGAGTGAGTGAGTGTCTGAGTGAGTGAGTGTCTGAGTGAGTGAGTGTCTGAGTGAGTGAGTGAGTGTCTGAGTGAGTGAGTGAGTGAGTGAGTGTCTGAGTGAGTGAGTGAGAGTCTGAGTGAGTGAGTGAGTGTCTGAGTGAGTGAGTGAGTGTCTGAGTGAGTGAGTGAGAGTCTGAGTGAGTGAGTGAGTGAGTGTCTGAGTGAGTGAGTGAGTGAGTGAGTGAGTGAGTGAGTGAGTGTCTGAGTGAGTGAGAGTCTGAGTGAGTGAGAGTCTGAGTGAGTGAGTGAGAGTCTGAGTGAGTGAGTGAGAGTGAGTGAGTGAGTGAGTGAGTGTCTGAGTGAGTGAGTGAGAGTCTGAGTGAGTGAGTGAGTGAGAGTCTGAGTGAGTGAGTGAGTGAGAGTCTGAGTGAGTGAGAGTCTGAGTGAGTGAGAGTCTGAGTGAGTGAGAGTCTGAGTGAGTGAGAGTCTGAGTGAGTGAGAGTCTGAGTGAGTGAGAGTCTGAGTGAGTGAGAGTCTGAGTGAGAGTCTGAGTGAGTGAGAGTCTGAGTGAGTGAGAGTGAGTGAGTGAGTGAGTGAGTGAGTGAGTGTCTGAGTGAGTGAGTGTCTGAGTGAGTGAGTGAGAGTCTGAGTGAGTGAGTGAGTGAGAGTCTGAGTGAGTGAGTGAGTGAGTGAGTGAGAGTCTGAGTGAGTGAGAGTCTGAGTGAGTGAGTGAGAGTCTGAGTGAGTGAGAGTCTGAGTGAGTGTGAGAGAGTGAGTGAGTGAGTGTCTGAGTGAGTGAGTGTCTGAGTGAGTGAGTGAGTGAGAGTCTGAGTGAGTGAGAGTCTGAGTGAGTGAGTGTCTGAGTGAGTGAGTGAGTGAGTGAGTGAGTGAGTGAGTCTTATTTTATTTTATTTTATTTTTTTTATTTTTATTTTTTTCATTGTGATATATTTATGCATAATATTGAAATATATTTTTAATTGTTTTATTTATTTTTTATTGTTAAATTTTATGTATCAACCTGTACGTATATGTTTGTATATGTCTATTGCTTTGGCAATATTGTGCTATTTTACACAGTCATGCCAATAAAGCTCATTTGAATTGAATTGAATTGAATTGAGTGAGAGTCTGAGTGAGTGAGAGAGAGTCTGAGTGAGTGAGTGAGAGTCTGAGTGAGTGAGTGAGTGTGAGAGAGTGAGTGAGTGAGTGAGTGAGTGAGTGTCTGAGTGAGTGAGTGAGTGAGTGAGTGAGTGAGTGAGTGAGTGAGTGAGTGTCTGAGTGAGTGAGTGAGAGTCTGAGTGTCTGAGTGAGTGAGTGAGTGAGTGAGTGAGTGAGTGAGTGAGTGTGAGAGAGTCTGAGTGAGTGAGAGTCTGAGTGAGTGTCTGAGTGAGAGTCTGAGTGAGTGAGAGTCTGAGTGAGTGAGTGAGTGTCTGAGTGAGTGAGTGTCTGAGTGAGTGAGTGTGAGTGTCTGAGTGAGTGTCTGAGTGAGTGTCTGAGTGAGTGAGTGAGTGAGTGAGTGAGTGAGTGAGTGAGTGAGTGAGTGAGTGAGTGTCTGAGTGAGTGAGTGAGAGTCTGAGTGTCTGAGTGAGTGAGTGAGTGAGTGAGTGAGTGTGAGAGAGTCTGAGTGAGTGAGAGTCTGAGTGAGTGTCTGAGTGAGTGTCTGAGTGAGTGAGAGTCTGAGTGAGTGAGTGAGTGTCTGAGTGAGTGAGTGTCTGAGTGAGTGAGTGTCTGAGTGAGTGAGTGTCTGAGTGAGTGTGAGTGAGTGAGTGAGTGTCTGAGTGAGTGTCTGAGTGAGTGAGTGAGTGAGTGAGTGAGTGAGTGTCTGAGTGAGTGAGTGAGTGAGTGAATATTTATTTATATTTACTATGCTACATATGACATGATCTATACATATATGTTTTATTTGTTTTATTATTTATATATGTTGATGCTTTGGCAACATTGTGTTACACAGTCATGCTAATAAAGCTCATTTTGAATTGAATTGAATTGAGTGTGAGTGAGTGAGTGAGTGAGTGAGTGAGTGAGTGAGTGAGTGAGTGAGTGAGTGAGTGAGTGAGTGAGTGAGTGAGTGAGTGAGTGAGTGAGTGAGTGAGTGAGTGAGTGAGTGAGTGAGTGAGAGAGAGAGTCTGAGTGAGTGAGTGAGTGTCTGAGTGAGTGAGTGTCTGAGTGAGTGAGTGTCTGAGTGAGTGTGAGTGTGAGTGAGTGAGTGAGTGTCTGAGTGAGTGAGTGAGTGAGTGAGTGTCTGAGTGAGTGAGTGAGTGAGTGAGTGAGTGAGTGAGTGAATATTTATTTATATTTACTATGCTACATATGACATGATCTATACATATATGTTTTATTTGTTTTATTATTTATATATGTTGATGCTTTGGCAACATTGTGTTACACAGTCATGCTAATAAAGCTCATATTGAATTGAATTGAGTGAGTGAGTGAGTGAGTGAGTGAGTGAGTGAGTGAGTGAGTGAGTGAGTGAGTGAGTGAGTGAGTGAGTGAGTGAGTGAGTGAGTGAGTGAGTGAGTGAGTGAGTGAGTGAGTGAGTGAGTGAGTGAGTGAGTGAGTGAGTGAGTGAGTGAGTCTGAGTGAGTGAGTGAGTGTCTGAGTGAGTGAGTGAGTGAGAGTCTGAGTGTCTGAGTGAGTGAGTGAGAGTCTGAGTGAGTGAGAGTCTGAGTGAGTGAGTGAGTGAGTGTGAGAGAGTCTGAGTGAGTGAGAGTCTGAGTGAGTGAGTGAGTGAGTGAGTGAGTGTCTGAGTGAGTGAGTGTCTGAGTGAGTGAGTGTCTGAGTGAGTGTGAGAGAGTGAGTGTCTGAGTGAGTGAGTGAGAGTCTGAGTGAGTGAGTGTCTGAGTGAGTGAGTGAGTGTGAGAGAGTGAGTGAGTGTGAGAGAGTGAGTGAGTGAGTGAGTGAGTGAGTGTCTGAGTGAGTGAGTGAGTGAGTGTCTGAGTGAGTGAGAGTCTGAGTGTCTGAGTGAGTGAGTGAGTGAGTGAGTGAGTGTGAGAGTCTGAGTGAGTGAGAGTCTGAGTGAGTGAGTGAGTGAGTGTCTGAGTGAGTGAGTGAGTGAGTGTCTGAGTGAGTGAGTGAGAGTCTGAGTGAGTGAGTGAGTGTCTGAGTGAGTGAGTGAGAGTCTGAGTGAGTGAGTGAGTGAGTGTCTGAGTGAGAGTCTGAGTGAGTGAGAGTCTGAGTGAGTGAGAGTCTGAGTGAGTGTGAGAGAGTGAGTGAGTGTGAGTGAGTGTCTGAGTGAGTGAGTGTCTGAGTGAGTGAATGTCTGAGTGAGTGAGTGAGAGTCTGAGTGAGTGAGTGAGTGAGAGTCTGAGTGAGTGAGTGAGTGAGAGTCTGAGTGAGTGAGAGTCTGAGTGAGTGAGAGTCTGAGTGAGTGAGTGAGTGAGAGTCTGAGTGAGTGAGAGTCTGAGTGAGTGAGTGAGAGTGAGTGAGTGAGTGAGTGTCTGAGTGAGTGAGTGTCTGAGTGAGTGAGTGAGAGTCTGAGTGAGTGAGTGAGAGTCTGAGTGAGTGAGTGAGTGAGAGTCTGAGTGAGTGAGTGAGTGAGAGTCTGAGTGAGTGAGAGTCTGAGTGAGTGTGAGAGAGTGAGTGAGTGAGCGAGTGTCTGAGTGAGTGAGTGTCTGAGTGAGTGAGTGTCTGAGTGAGTGAGTGTCTGAGTGAGTGAGTGTCTGAGTGAGTGAGTGAGTGAGAGTCTGAGTGAGTGAGTGAGTGAGTGTCTGAGTGAGTGAGTGTCTGAGTGAGTGAGTGTCTGAGTGAGTGAGTGAGTGAGAGTCTGAGTGAGTGAGAGTCTGAGTGAGTGAGTGTCTGAGTGAGTGAGTGAGTGAGTGAGAGTCTGAGTGAGTGAGTGAGAGTCTGAGTGAGTGAGTGAGAGTCTGAGTGAGTGAGTGAGTGAGTGTGAGAGAGTGAGTGAGTGAGTGAGTGAGTGAGTGTCTGAGTGAGTGAGTGTCTGAGTGAGTGAGTGTCTGAGAGTCTGAGTGAGTGAGAGTCTGAGTGAGTGAGTGAGAGTCTGAGTGAGTGAGTGAGAGTCTGAGTGAGTGAGTGAGTGAGTGAGTGTGAGAGAGTGAGTGAGTGAGTGAGTGAGTGAGTGAGTGAGTGAGTGAGTGAGAGTCTGAGTGAGATGTTTTTTTAATAGTTTTTTTGAGAGTTAAAAGATTAAAACATTTTGCTAACATGAGGTCTCTTGTGTCACTGTCAGTCTTTTTACATCAGTGCAGAACTAGGGTAGGCAGATTAAGACCACTGTTCGTCAGCATGCATTGATTAATCCCATGGCATGTAGCAAAAAAAAAAAAAAGGTGCAACCAACTGAGAAAGTGCAACCAGTGGAAAAGTTAGTCTGGAGCCCTGAAAAAGTTTACCCTATTCACCTGTGGTGTCTCGCCTTAGCACAGTCATCTGTGTGTCTGGCTGTGTGTGTATTCATAGTTTTCAGGATCAACTGCCTGATCATCATGACAATGCAGAAAGACACAAAGGGGAGTTTAATCCAATGTGGATTGTGTAAAAACAAACACTGAAATCACTGATCGGCAGTGTCGAGTTTCACAAGACAGTCTTAGGCAACAGAATCTGATGCAAGTTACAGCCACCCGACTCATCCGACACTGAACACTGTGGACTTCATCCCTCGCTCTGTGTCCTGGACCGTTACAGCGCCGCTCTGTCAGACTGGACTCGACTGGACACAATGGCCAACCAGTGGTGTTGAAGAACCAGTTCAACAGCGCACAAAATGCTAGAGGGAAATGCTGGTATAGTCAGTTTTTAAATTCAAGTCTGTACTTTTGTCAACACTGGACTGGACTGGGGCCATAAACATAGCCATAATGTTAAGACCGTGTCTTAAGAACTAGTATGAGCAACTGGTTAGGGGTAATCAGTCTTACTCTTCAGTACTGTAGTGTCAGAGAGCAACTCACAAAGTCTGAGAAAGTCAAGTCTGCCTGTCAACAGTGTTTACATATGTGAAAAACGTCCAAATAAAACATCTGTACAACAAACAGTATGTGTGAGTGAAAATAAGGCTTTACATCAGTATTCGTGGGGTTTTGTATCATTAAAAAGTTAAAATTTTTATTATAAGATTAAATAATTTCCTGTTTTAACCACTTTAACCGATCATTCCTGTGTTTTAATGTTTGTTTGGGTTTTTTTGCGGAAATACAACCCTTCCTTCTAGCAAAAATATAAAGTCAGCCAAACCAATAAATATAAATTAAGCCACTCACGCTTACACGTAAAATGATTAACATTAATAAAGCTTGGGTAATTCGTCGGGTGACTAGCTCTCATTACTAAGCTCTGCCTCTCGGCCAATCAGGTTGGCCGTCTCCGACTGCTTAATATTCATAAGATGAGGCGTGTCCGCCAGCACTTCCGGGTCTCCGACACCACACCAGTATTTTTCCGACCCAGTCGGTTTGGTTTACATTAAACCAATTACCGGGATGAATCACGTTTTACACAGATCTGACTAACTGGTTCCTAATTACTCATGCATATATTATTATCAATAAGTTCCGCTAACTAAATACAGTAGTCTGGAAAAACTGTAGCAAACTTGCGAAAGCGCCAGTTCCTCAATGCAGATTAACTTATAGCAATCATTAACCAAAGAACGACCGAACTTTTTTCTTGGCAGGAAAATGAAGAGAACGACATTGTAGTTTTCTGTGAACAGACAGCATGATCGTGGATTAGAGTGTTGATTAGTTCTGTCTGTCAACAGGTTCGAGGATTAATGAAGTAACGCACGAGCAGAAGTAAACTCACTCCAGATTAATTAACGCAAGGCACTTACCGTTGAAGTCTCCGGTGTCTGCGACGACCACCGTGTATTTCTTGATCTGCTCGAGCGCAGACTCCATCTTTCTCCGTTTATCCGGTGACACAGACATGATGATCGAGAAACACCACCGAGAGCTTTTATACCGGCGCCGAACACACACACACTCACAGACTCCGCTGCTGGCGACAGCGCATGCGCAGGAGAGCAGGGGCACGAGCCTGCAGGGGGGCGGGGCCACGGCACATGACGCCATTACGTAAGAACCAACGATCGAAGGATTGAGTCACACTCCTCATATCAAACATGTATTTTGCAAGATCACAGTGACACACATCAGGGTATTTTGAGTTAAATAAGTGATCCTTAAATTGATATATAAATGCACTCATTAATACTGTTTTATTTGATTGTTCAAATACTCTCAGAAACACTCTCAAGTAAATTCCCTTCAAATTTATACATATAATATGTATACAATTATCAACACTGTCTGTACATTTGTGCTTATGTAGGCTACTATAATTTATAATTATATTCTAATACATTAATTTTATTTTTGAGAACTGTGTGATTCTATCTCTGTTTTTCATTTCATAACCAGGATCATTGCTGTTTCTGGGGGATTTGATTAATAAAATGGCTTGAAGTGAAGCCGATCTCTAGGAAGAGCACTGAGGACTCTACCGGTCTAAACCCAGCAGAAGCTGGTTCTGGCAGCAGAGATGTGGACTGAGAGGCTGCGGACGGGATCAGGACTGGCGACCCGTTCACTGGGTTCAGTCACAGGGAATGTTCTGGAAAGGTTCTCTCAAAGTTACATTCTAACGTTCTTCCAGTAACGTTTATAGAACATTCGTTCAAAGGTATCTGGGCCCGTAAAGCTTCTAAGAATCCTCTCAGAAAACTCATAATTTAGCTTAAAAACGAGCGATTCGGGGCCGATCTGAGAGCATTCTGAGCAAAACGTTCATCTTAGTGAGGAGGCGGGGCTTACCCTGTTGCTACGTGTGACACAATCTTTTGAAGACTGTGATTGGTTGGTTGTCCAAGAAGGAAAAAAATGAGTGATTTTAAGTATAGGGTCTATTCTAAGCTATCACTTTGAAATTACATCTGTAATTTTTCCTATTTTACTTATGTATATAAATTCTTTTTTTATTTACCATGCTGCTAATTTCCTATAAGGTATTTGATTGGCTTATTCTTTCCAAGTACACTGAGTGCTGGCATGCCTATTTAAGTGGTGGTTTGAATGTTGGTTTTAATGAAGCAAACATGGAATCAAAAACAAGAAGGACGAGAAAGCGCGACTGGACAGAGGAGCAGTGTTCACTGCTAGCCCAGTGAGTGGACGAACACAAGGCCACCCGTAAAGGAAGACTCGGGCCGGGAGTCACAGCACAGAAGCAGACGTGGGAGCTGATAGCGCACATCATTAACGGTCCATTCCCCTGCTCGTGGCACCAGGGAAGCCTGCGATATTCATGAATGCAGTTGTTTGAGCCTGCAAGGTGGGAATGTCCAATGGAAACTAAAACACTGTTTAGTCAAAACAGACACACAACCCTAACCCTAACCCCAACCCTAACCCTAACCCTAACCCTAACCCTAACCCCAACCCTAACCCGAACCCCAACCCCAACCCTAACCCGAACCCTAACCCTAACCCGAACCCTAACCCGAACCCCAACCCCAACCCGAACCCTAACCCGAACCCGGAACCGTATATCAAAACAACTCTCCCTTAAAGGTACAGTCCCTCGGTGAATGTCTCTTTCAGTCTTACTTGGGTCACCACAATGTAGTGATTACATTAATTTCTGGCGCTATAGCATTTCTGTGCTGTGTTGGAGATATTAGCGTGTCTTTAATAAGATCGGTCACTAAACAGGGTCTCTGCACGATCTAATCTATAGCGTCTTATTAACTCACTGTCATCCACTGTCTGCAAAACATCTCTTCTCCCTCTTCGTCTTTCTGCCATGTTCTCCTCTGCTAAAGAAAGTCCTCGTCCGTACTAACAATTTTGACCAGAAGACCTCTTTTAAGGGTTAAGGTGCTTTCTGAATTACTTTTTTATTCTTTACTAGGAGTTTTTCTTTAATTTTAAGAGGAAACGCCCACATTTCTAACTCTTTTCTCAGAATGTTGTCACTAAGCTACTCTTTGCATTAAGATTCTTTATGAATACGGGCCCAGGTCTTTAATAATGATAAGTAGTCTAGCCTTTAGGTAAATATGATTGTTATTTTTATTTCTTATGCATATGTTGTGATTATTTTATGACTATTTTACTTTTTTTTCTATATGAAGCACTTTGAATTACGGATTTGGATTCGGACAGCCGTTGCATCGCCTCGTTATTGCAGTGCAATGTGGGATAGGATGAGTGCACTCAATAACGCCCACTATGGTTTCGGACACCACTACAAATGGCTGTTCCCTCAATAGTGCCCTATTTTAGGGAAGAAGAAGAAGAAGAAGAAGAAGATGATGATGATGATGAGAGTGTTCCCGGAGTGGCCACCAGAGGGAGACATCGACACTCTTGCTGAGATGAGGTTTTTACCTTTATTTAACTAGGAAAGTCACATTGAGGTTAAAACCTCTTTTACAAGTGAGACCTAGTCAAGACAGGGTCGGATAGCAGGATTAAACAGATAACAAACCACAATAAAAACCAATAACAACATCATCATATGATACAACAGAAAACACAACAAAACAAGTCTCCACAACTAAATGTTATACAACACCGAAACACAGCAGCGCAAACATTTAGGTATTACATAATACCCTACATAGTACTGATCACAGAAACAACATTATTAAATCATAGTTTAATAAGGAGTTAAGTGGTAATTGGCAAAACAGCAGCAATCAGCAGTGACCAACTTCTTTAATCTATGTTTAAAATCATTTAAAGAGATGAGGGATTGTAGTTTGAGTTTGCTCTGCACATCATTCCCAGACCATAATAGCTTCCAGCCTCTGTTCTGATAGCCGGCACTTTGAACCCTAGCCAGTTTGTGACCTGAGATTATGACAGCTTTGAAATGATGAAAATTTACTATTTAAATAATCTGGAAGTTTTCCTAAAATAACCTTGTAAATTAAAATATACCAATGTTCAAGCCTGCGCAAATGAAGGGATGACCATCCTACCAAACTGTACAGTAGACAGTGATGTGTCCTAAAACTAGAGTCAGTGACGTATCTGAGAGTTTGGGCAAATCTGTAGATAGTCTCCCCATAATCAGTGACAGGAAAAGGCTAGCAACTAAGCGTTTTCGTGAAGCCAAGGAAAAACAGGACTTTAGCCTATACAAAAACCCAATGTGAATTTTAATTTCTTTGCAAGATAATCAACATGGTATTTAAAGTGTAGGTTTTTATCCATCCAAAATCCCAGATATTTGTAATTATCTACAGACTGGATACAGACTCCATCCGGTGACGTGATGGAGAAGGATGGTAGCTTTGTTCGCCCAGTAGTAAAAACCATAACTTTAGTTTGATGTGGGTTTAACAACAGCTTCTAATCTAGTAGAGCATGTAGCAGGGTCTCTAAAGCTCAGCCGTGGGGGCACAGGAATACAGATGACACTTACAAAAGCACAAATATCTGGAATATTTGGCTAAATAGTTTGACTAAGAAGAGTTAGAATCCCTCTCTGAAACAGCAGTTATAAGGCAAACATCATTTC
>CM040827.1:39907614-39920114 GCA_022828995.1 Vimba vimba | reverse complement strand
GAAAAACTGGACTGTTTTGTTAGCGGGTTAATAAACTCACTCAGATCCTACATGCAAAAGAATCTCAATTATAAAATGTTATTTGTGCATCACAGTGTCAAAACAAAAGCAATCATTGACATTTACTCTAATCGTGATGAATGTCAGCGAGCCTGAATCATGCTGACGCACACCAGCAGCTCATGAATACAAGCAGAGAAAAGGCAGAGAACGACAGCAAGAGGAGGAGGAGAGATGAAGAAGGAGAAATGAAAACGTGTTGCAGAGCAGATATTCTGCTGTAGGAGCTGGTGTGGAACGAGGAGAGGAGAGATACAGAGAAGCTGTGTGTGGAAGGAAGATGGCGAGCAGTGGAAGATGATTGGATGAGCTGTGAGGAGGCGTGGCCAGAGTCTGAATGATTTGTGCGACAGTTACCAGAGAAAGAGGAGGTGAGAGACTGTGCGTTCAGCGTGTGTGTGTGTGTGAGGGGGTGTAAGAGCGCAGGAGATCCTGTTCTGCGGGAGCTGTTGGGTTCTTGTATGGTGAGAGGACATGTACACTACGGCTCAGGCTTCTGTCTCTGCTTTATAGCTGGACTGAAGAGCACAGAGGACAGAAGGGGCTCGATGGACTGAACCTGTTAGCGCTCCGGCAGACCTCTGAATCCTGAAGCAAACCCAGAGGGATAAAGACGCAGAGGCTGAGGGAGAAGGAGACAGAAGTAGCGTGGATAAAGGGAACTCGATTTTAAGGAAAGAAACGTGCAAAAGGTTTGCCAGAAAATGAGAAGCAGCATGAGGGACAGGTTGAAGAGATGATGCGTTGGTTCAAAACTGAAGATTGAAACCTTGATTAGCAAAGCAGTGCAATCCTCTGTGTATTAGAAAACGTGTCAGTTCATCTGTATTCCTCTGTCCATTCATGCTGTCTGGGAAACCTTCAGCTGGTTTGGAGGTCAAGAAAATACTGGATATTTTTCACAGTCCAGGCGTGAGTGGGACGACTCCTCGTTTCTCCAGTAGGCGTCCATCAGACCTGTCTGTGAGCATCCAGGTGTGCCGAGGTCGTTTCTTCATCAGGCACCACTGGCAGCTCGGACATGTCTGGTTCGATGTATGTTTGTGGTAAGGCATCTCCCCCAATGAAGCGGCGTCACAGCACCGGTGTCATTGATCCAGCAAGGTCCAGTGAGGATTAATTGCAGTGCAGGAAATTAATGAAGTGCGTCTGGAAGATATTGAATCAGCAGTTAAAAGTGATTAAACACTGAGGACTGTGGGTGGACCTTTCGTTGGACTTTATTCCTCGAATGTCTACACCTTGTAACATTCGGCTTGTGGACCAAAGACTGTTGCATCTTGTCAAGATCCTGTTTTAAAAAATGCGAACTCCTTTTGATCAAAAAAACAAATAATGTCCATGTTTTAAGGACAGCGGGCTTGTGCTTTGCAATTCACTAGTTTATCACGTTTCCTACTTTGTGACTTGTCTTGTAAAAGTGGGGATCATCTGGCCTGTGGGGGTCCGGGCTCCGGCCCCGGCCCCGGCCCCCGACCCAAAGATGCGGCGCTCGAGTACCGACGAGACCCCGTACCGACGCAGTCCCTCTCTGGACAGCAAACCGGGGTCTCCTCCTCTGCGCTACAGCGGGGAGTACGAGTACCACAGCTCACCCTTCATCTTTGGCATCCGTACCACCCCAGGGTCACAGAAAGCCAAAGCCAGCTACACCACAGCACAGGGCAGAAAGTATGTGGTGTTTTACCTGGACCTGTCCTTCATCTTCCTCCTAGAGCTGCGGCGCTGCAGGATGGCCGAGGGATGCCTGAGGGCCCTGAGATACGGGATGGTGTTCTTCAATCTGCTCTTCTGGGTGAGTGCGATTCCTATACATCTCTTCTGTTATTCTGTTCAAATGAGAGAGAATGTTAAATGAATGGTTCACTCAAACATAAAAAGAAAATGCTTCATATTTACTTGTGTTGTTCCAAACCTGCATGGCTTCCTTTCTTCCATGAAACACAGCAGAGGTTTAGCTGAATGTTTGAGCTACTCTTTCCCATAGAACGACCACTAGTGACCAAGCTCCAAAAATGACCAAAACACCATAAAATGATCATAAACATGGTCATTATAAAGTGAGAGCTATTCCCCACCACCGCAGCGCTCAAACCCTGCATGTTTGTGTTGCTTTATGATCAGTGTAAGAACCAGTTGGATTTTGGTGACATCAGCCTGGGCTCCATGGTCACTATTTATGTCCTGACTTGATTCAGATGAGTTTCTCTGAGATGATGCCGAGATGGGCACTCGAGTTAGTGACTCAGACTCCAGTCGCATTTTAATAGACTTCAGAAATGAATGACTTCAGGCTTGACTCGACAAAAAGGACTCTTGAATATAAACAACTCAAGTCAAGTCTCAAGTCAACTACTGATATCATAAAGAAAGAATTTGTGTTTTATTTGAATGGTTTTATAATATCTGCATAACGTATATTTTCCCAATATGACTCCTATCATAGAATTTGATTACATATGTCCGTGTATTGCACGTAAACTCTGAAATGTCATTGCTGCTAGGACGATTGTTTTGAACCCTTACATCTTAGGACCTTTATTACAAACAAAACAGATGATTGAAAGATCATATATTTTGTATATATTATACAACTTAGAATTTTAATTTTTTTTTGTAAGGCTTGAAATGATTTGAGCCTCGACTCGGATTCATGACAAAAGACTCCAAACTTGACTCAAACTCCAGTGATAAAGACTCCAGACTTGACTCAGACTCCAGTGATAAAGACTCCGGACTTGACTCAGACTCCAGTGATAAAGACTCCAGACTTGACTCAGACTCCAGTGATAAAGACTCCAGACTCCAGTGATAAAGACTCCAGACTTGACTCAAACTCCAGTGATAAAGACTCCAGACTTGACTCAAACTCCAGTGATAAAGACTCCGGACTTGACTCAGACTCCAGTGATAAAGACTCCAGACTCCAGTGATAAAGACTCCAGACTTGACTCAGACTCCAGTGATAAAGACTCCAGACTTGACTCAAACTCCAGTGATAAAGACTCCAGACTTGACTCAGACTCCAGTGATAAAGACTCCGGACTTGACTCAGACTCCAGTGATAAAGACTCCAGACTCCAGTGATAAAGACTCCAGACTTGACTCAAACTCCAGTGATAAAGACTCCAGACTTGACTCAAACTCCAGTGATAAAGACTCCAGACTTGACTCAGACTCCAGTGATAAAGACTCCAGACTTGACTCAAACTCCAGTGATAAAGACTCCAGACTTGACTCAAACTCCAGTGATAAAGACTCCAGACTTGACTCAGACTCCAGTGATAAAGACTCCAGACTTGACTCAGACTCCAGTGATAAAGACTCCAGACTCCAGTGATAAAGACTCCAGACTTGACTCAGACTCCAGTGATAAAGACTCCAGACTTGACTCAAACTCCAGTGATAAAGACTCCAGACTCCAGTGATAAAGACTCCAGACTTGACTCAAACTCCAGTGATAAAGACTCCAGACTTGACTCAGACTCCAGTGATAAAGACTCCAGACTTGACTCAGACTCCAGTGATAAAGACTCCAGACTTGACTCAGACTCCAGTGATAAAGACTCCAGACTTGACTCAAACTCCAGTGATAAAGACTCCAGACTTGACTCAGACTCCAGTGATAAAGACTCCAGACTCCAGTGATAAAGACTCCAGACTTGACTCAAACTCCAGTGATAAAGACTCCAGACTTGACTCAGACTCCAGTGATAAAGACTCCAGACTTGACTCAGACTCCAGTGATAAAGACTCCAGACTTGACTCAGACTCCAGTGATAAAGACTCCAGACTTGACTCAGACTCCAGTGATAAAGACTCCAGACTTGACTCAGACTCCAGTGATAAAGACTCCAGACTTGACTCAAACTCCAGTGATAAAGACTCCAGACTTGACTCAAACTCCAGTGATAAAGACTCCAGACTTGACTCAGACTCCAGTGATAAAGACTCCAGACTTGACTCAGACTCCAGTGATAAAGACTCCAGACTCCAGTGATAAAGACTCCAGACTTGACTCAGACTCCAGTGATAAAGACTCCAGACTTGACTCAAACTCCAGTGATAAAGACTCCAGACTCCAGTGATAAAGACTCCAGACTTGACTCAAACTCCAGTGATAAAGACTCCAGACTTGACTCAGACTCCAGTGATAAAGACTCCAGACTTGACTCAGACTCCAGTGATAAAGACTCCAGACTTGACTCAGACTCCAGTGATAAAGACTCCAGACTTGACTCAAACTCCAGTGATAAAGACTCCAGACTTGACTCAGACTCCAGTGATAAAGACTCCAGACTCCAGTGATAAAGACTCCAGACTTGACTCAAACTCCAGTGATAAAGACTCCAGACTTGACTCAGACTCCAGTGATAAAGACTCCAGACTTGACTCAGACTCCAGTGATAAAGACTCCAGACTTGACTCAGACTCCAGTGATAAAGACTCCAGACTTGACTCAGACTCCAGTGATAAAGACTCCACTTGACATCTTGACATCTCTGCCACAGTCATTTGTGCTGTGTATGATCACATAATAAACCAGGCTTAAATAACTTCTTGTTCTACAACTAACAATTTTATGACAGATGCTTTGGTAAAAGTGTGTCTAGTAAAAATATTAACTCTTTCCCCGCAAGTGTTTTTTTTTTTTAAAGTTGCCAGCCAGTGACAGAATTTTTTAGCATTTTCACCAGGGATGCTCGATCTGCCTTTTTCACCTCCGATACTGATTGATACGGATTCAGTATTGGCCGATACAGAGAACCAATCCGACACTAAAATAAAAATAAAACAGTGCTGAATTACCTAACAAACTGTATGCTTCGCTGTGTGGAAGAGACTGGATCATTCTTTTTTGCAAGGTATTAGGCTTTACTTAAACATTATGGTAACACTTTACAATAACAGTACATGAATAATCATGTACTAATACCTGAATTAATAGTTACTTCAACATGAGCTCATGATTCATGAAGATATGAACTAATCATGAATCAATGAAGAGTAATATAGTTTAATAATTTAAACTATTGACATCAGCAGCTTCGTCATAAACATTACCGAAAGGCACAGGATTAGTTATCAAACCTCTCCTTATCAAACATAGAAAATACTAAATCCACAAATAATTGATCTTAAAAGGTCTTAATCTGTTTTGTGATATTCTCTTTCCCATCAAACTAAACCTACTGTGACTTTCTGAGGAATCAGTTCCCAAAAGAAATAACCAAACAGGAAACATGAACTAAGGTCAGGGGGATGTTTGCAGAGATCACTAGTTGACACGGGCCGTGATGATACTGTACCTCCGTTCTCTGACTTCTGGAAAAGCCACACAACATCACTTTACTGGGCTGAATACCCGTTGTACTAGTACATGTGAACTCAGGGGCGGTTTCTTCATTAGGGCGACTGGGCGACGCACAACCAAAGTGTGAAAGGGACTTTTTCAATCACATTCACATTCAACCACAGAGTTACGCAAGCCGTCACTGTTGTTCTGCCTCTGGATATTGTCCAATCAGCATCAAGTCATGTTCTGTGGAGTACCGCCTCTTTTTGGCCGATTTCACTCTGGCCGAGAATCGCCCAGTGTTCCCATATGGCTCGTTTCCACGGAGCGGTGCGGTACGGTACCCTTCCGTTGGGGTACCTAGCACAGTGGTCCGGTACTAAAGGGTGGAACTAGACTCACTGCAGAACGTTGATTGGTTGACAGAGGATCATCACTTGCTCGTGCTACAAGCATAGACAGTAAAAGAAATGGACACAGCGACTCCATTGACTTCAATGGAGAAAAGTGAAGTCAGTTAGAAGCTCTCTCTTCCTGATGGCTGAGCGACTGCGCAGACTCACACTGAGCTTGAGGACGTAGATGTGACGCGAGCAACCCGTCTAGTAGCTGTGCCGAGAGAAATCTGAATCATTCCCTTCCGAATCTTGCAGAGACGGAGAGTGTGAGTAGGAGCTGTCCATGAGCTGGAGCAGGAGACACTTTTGCTAAGTATTCTGATTAATTATTGTGTAATTTTGCCTCCACGTCCCCCCGATTGCCCGCGAGCTTCTCCTCCTGTCCATACGGTAATCTCTCTACTGTGCGACAGAGAGTCGCGTGGTTATGACGCAATCGTTAGCCTATTTTTACAAAAACTGCTTTTACGGGGCCATAACGTAAGATACAAGGTAATAGAGGCTTTTATACATTGTCGTGTTTCTTTAGAAATAAACAATGGACAAATGGAGTCTTTAAACGCCTCAGATGTAAAGTTATTTAGCCTATTCAATGGGATGCTAACAGCAGGTGAGGGTCTGCTAATCAATGGCGGCGCCGGGGAAGCTTCAGTGTTTTCTGAACGATTGCCCCCCTGGATGTCACACGCTGCCACAGCACAGAATTACCACGAGAACAATGAGAGAGATCGAGTCCATCAACACTCTCAAAACTTCAGTCGTTTCCTTCTCATGGGTTCAACATTTCATTCAGTAATGTTAGACAGTTTTGATTTATATGCTGTTTAATGATCGTGTTATTATACATGTGCGTCAGCAATTCTTCTATTGCTTGTTTCTGCTTCTTCTTCGCCTGCGTTTTAATCTGGAGATTCTGTGGTCTTTCAGAAGTAACAGCGCCCTCTACCATATAACAGTGAAAACACAGATAGACGGATAATTTCATTAATGGCAGGGAAAGAGTTAATGTGGAGGCGCTGACAGTCTCCATTATGGTTGATACTCTAGGTTGTTTTTTTTACTTGGCATTTAGACTCAGCTGTGTTCGTTGTTTGCTGCCACTGTTATTTCCTCACTTGTGTCACGGTGTGGCCGAACACATATTTTAATGCTAACCCCTACTGTGTGAGAAGAATGACAGAACAGTAATAGCATATGTCAGGAGAGCTGCTGTTTTTCTCTCCGCTGACTGATTCTCTGGACATCATCTGTGCTTCAGTGCTCCAGCGCTCAACATCAACGCCTGTCACGCGTCTCTGCTGTTCTCTAGTACACTGTAAAAAATTAAACCGTGATTTTTACGGTAAAAAAACGGCAGCTGTGGTTGCCAGTACTTTACCATCAAAAATACGGTAGCAACGTTATTGGTTTTACAGACTTAGCTTAAAACTTACAGTAATAAACCAAAATTCATTATCTGATATAATGTAAATTTAACGTCCTATTGAAGTATTAATATCTGTTTTGTACCATTGTAATACACTGATATCCAGCAATCACAGCAGTGATGAGAGTCACATGATCAATCAAAGCTCATCACAAGCAGCTCTTCCACAAGAAATGTAATACTAACATAATAGAAGCTGCACAGTGTCATTCACACACACATTAAACACCATCACGGTAACACACATGAAATATTAAAAATGCAATAAACATTAATTTAACAACATTAAATGTAACATAAAACCCTAATGTACATAACTGATTAGAACAAACTAAGAAAACTATGAAGAAACATAGTTATTTTAATAAAAATAGATCAAATGTGAAGTGTCACACAGGGAATTGTGGGAATGTCAATTTACGTTTTTTCACTGTAAATTATACGAGTTGTTCTTTTTCACTTTCAAAAACTAAATTTAACGGTATTTTACAGTAAAATTACATTAAATGTACCATTAGATCACAGTTATTTACCGTATATAGTACAGAAACTTTCTGTTAACCAATTAACAGTTTTTCATTTTTACAGTTTTTTCCTGTTAAAATCACAATAATTTTTTACAGTGTATCTTTGATAAAAAGCCACATCTGTGTTGGACAACATGATTTCTAATTTTGCTCTTATCAAGTGACCACTGCTCAGTTCAGATGACAGCTCATTTAAAGAGGACATTTTTTAAAGATTATTCTTAATTTGGCAAATAAGTAAAGCACTGAATAAACATTACAGAAAAGCCTTTAAAAGTAAAAATACACTGTAAAAAATGATCGTATTTTTAACGGTCATTTTTTTGTTTGATCCCCTCTGCGTTTGAGTCTGGAATGTGGGACTAATAACAGGTTCTTATCGCTTGATCTCAGACTTCTTAATGGAGTGTATGGTTGTAGCAATTCAGATAGGTTAGCTTGGTGCTTGGCTACATAGAGATTTATATACAAATAAAAGGATTTTAAAATCAATTCTGAAATTAAAGGACAATTCCGGTGAAAAATGAACCTAGGGGTAATTAACACATGGTTACCGAGTCGATCGTTCCCTGGGATGCGTTTTCATGATAATCGAATGTAAAGAGTTTTATCTTTAAAAACAGATTAGCTTATAACGCTAGTATATGGGGCACAGATCAAGTAAAAGTAAATCGCTAGTTAATACCACTAACAAGGCTCAAAATAGCCTCACACTAACACGGTAACACATTTTTCACCGGAATTGTCCTTTAATGGGTAACCAGTGAAGAGACCTCAGAATTTGGGTGATATGGTCACTTTTTCGACTATTTGAGAGGAATCTTGCAGCAGCATTTTGCACTAATTGGAGACGAGCAATTTGAGTTTTCGAAATACCGCAGTAAAGTGAATTGCAGTAGTCTAAGCGTGAGGAGATAAAGGCATTAACAGCCATCTCAAGAGTTTTGTGATTAAGGAAAGGTGTGACTTTCGACAGCAGACAAAGTTGATAAAAACTAGAGCTTATCACATAGGAGATTTGTTTATCAAAGTTTAAAGACTCATCTAGTAGAACGCCCAGGTTCTGTACACGTGAGGATCTAAAAGCCGATAGTCTGCCTAGGTCGAAGGTGGCAGCCGAGAACATAAACATAAGCCACTAACATAAAAAAGAGGAAAAAACTATACTATACACATATGTCAAATGGTGCATTAATATCATGACATGGGATGCATGCTAAGCCTGTGAAAATATGTGCATATATGTGAATATATGTGAATGTAATGTGAATATACTGTATATATATATATATATATATATATATATATGTTCTGCTGCAGCTGTCGGAGGAACCAACAGGATTTTGGATGCTCTGTGATTTTCTTCACTTTGGAAAAGCTGTTTACATAAATGGTCCTCCACTTGAAGTCAACTGAGCAGAAATCCCTACAAACATGGCAAGAAAACAGACTCAAAGCCTAGCGATGACTTTAAACCCTGCATTCCCTGGTGAAAAAGAATTGTGTTTAATTGAATAAAATGCGCACTTGTAGAGTACTTTAAATCTTTAAAAGTATATTTTAAACTACATATAATGTAATATTGTTGAAATAAATACACTTAAAGAGGACACACTTTCATGAAAATGTTTCAACACACTAAAGTACACTTTTTGTTTTATAGTCTTTTATTATTTCCAGTTTGCCCTCTTTATGTTCTTTCCCCTTTTTGATCTTTGATAAATTCAACATTACATTCAGTTTGCACTGAAGTATATTCTTTTAAAGTATATTATTTCATTCATACTTTTTTCTTTTCTTTCAAAAGTGTGCTAAAGTGTACTTCTTTTTCACAAGGGCTTCAACATTTCTTTTAAAATATTTCAGCCTGAAGTCTGGTGCATGTTCTGTGCATCTATAAGAGCTTGAATAATGCAATCGTTCACTGCGTCCAAATACAAGAGTGAAGGCAGTGACAAGGTGAATGGATTCACAGTGGATCTTCTCCCAGATAGTGTGAGCTGTGATCTCTGATTGAATTGGCGTTAAATGTCTGTGTAGACATGAAGGGTTGCTGTTATTAGCAGCTGACAAGCAGGCTGCGGGAATTTAATGTATTTAATGTATTTAGTGTATAACAGGCACAGATACTGCTCACTACACTAAGGCCTGAAACATAAAGGGGAAAAAAACTTGATTTCATGCATTGTTGCATTCCACAACACGCTGAGAGTTAAGGCCGTTCACACCAAGAATGATAACTATAAAGATACAGTAACTATAACGATAACATATATATCAGCGTTCACACCAGCGCACAATATCATTCTGTCTGTTATAAGGCCGGGACACACGAAGCCGACGGTCGGCCATCGGCAATGTCATGCAGCTTTTGAGCTTCGGCCGGCTCAGTTTTTCCGGTGTGTTCTGCACAGTTTTAGGACAGATTCAGCATGTTGATCGGCTTTTGGACACTGATTGGCTGTTCAGCTTAGAGAATTCATAGCATGAGAATAAAAGAGAAAGTGATAAAAGCGAGTAAAGAAGTGAAAACGGTACAGACATAAGGCTCTTATAATTTTACATCATCTTCCCTGAGCATTCAAATGCACGAATATTTTCATAAAAACATCTGCCAGCTGGAATGAATAAAGTGATAAGCGTGCTGTGTGATTGATATTCAAAATGCTAAGTAAGCGCTGCTTTGTTTACGGTTTGAATATATGCAGCCCTAGTTTCGGTTTCCCTTTTTGAACGACGAAAATAGACTATTGATTCCTGCTGATAGATATTTACAGTTATTTACTTTACACGCAGAAAGAGTGTGTAGTCAACAGTCGCCTTTAGTCCTTTTGTTGTGTTCAAGCGCAGCCAACAAGATGCGGCAACCCTGTCAACTTTCGTCTCTGCTAGTTCTTTGACGTCGGCTTTGTGTGTCCTAGGCTATAAGCACACTGCAGTTTGTCGTCCGTTTATCTTTAAAGTTATCATTCTCGGTGTGAACAGGCCTTTACAGTATGTGTTCAGAATAAAGCTTTGATTCCTGCTGGTTGTTAATGTCTGAAAGAATCAGTTCAGTTTTTATGTGATTAGAATTGAGAAAAATCAGTGCAGACTTGACTGTGCCCAGAGCCCAGCCATGACGATAGCCCACGGCGGAGTCGATGGAGGGAGGAGCCAAGGTATTGACATGGCCGATGACATCCACGGGACGACAGAGCTGATGTTAGGGGATCCCAGGACGCAGATGGAGAACTGATGGACTTGAGAGCCGCAGCTGGCACTGGAGACCAAGGCAAATAATCATCCTGCGGCGACTATCATCCGATGTGTAACCAGAGCATTCGAGGACTGAGGTGGAGCTGATGCGACCGAGGACCCAGGTGGAGCCGGAGGGGTGGAGAGCCGGAGGTGAGGGTGGGAGGAGCCAAGGTCGACGGGCTGAGGTGGAGCTGAGGGTGGGAGGAGCCAAGGTCGACGGGCTGAGGTGGAGCTGAGGGTGGGAGGAGCCAAGGTCGACGGGCTGAGGTGGAGCCGAGGGTGGGAGGAGCCAAGGTCGACGGGCTGAGGTGGAGCCGAGGGATCCTCACGCTTAGGCGAAGCTGGTGAGTCCATCGCCTGATGCTTGACAACGCCGCAAGGCGTCTCGGAGGAAGGCGAAGGGCTTCAGGAAACCAGCTGAAGGACTGGCTAAGATCTGCAGTGGAGGTGGGAGAGGGAGGCTGGCTGGGATCACTGATAATTCCATGTCTTTGCTGGGCGATGATACTGTTTCTCCACTGGCTAGAACCAGTGGTGATGATAGTTCTGATGATGGTTCTGGTGATGAAAGTTCAGGGTGGGAAGCACTGCTTCAGAGTCCCAATTGATCAGCCAGTCCTCTGTGTCGAGCTCCACCAGGACTCCTGCCGGGACGATGTTTGACGGCTCACACCCCTGGTCAGACTTACGTTGGGGCTTTGGCTCCGGGGCGTTATTAGGCGCTGTCGTCACAGGCTCAGTGTTCGCGGCGGGCGGAAGCTCTCCGTCTGCGGGGGCTCTGGAGTCGTCTCCGTAGTTAGGGGTGGTGGTGTGCTGGGCTCTGGGTCGGGTCGGGTCGGGGTCGGGGGTAGACGCTCTCTGGACACCGGATGATGGCTTCCTTCCAATCCAGTCCTGTACTGTGTGGGAAGTAATAACTCAGAGTAATAACTCTAGATAGCCAAATGCGAGACAGTTGTGTTAATCACAAACAATACCTGACAACTGAGGACTGAAAAGACTGCAACTTAAATACATGATAAATGAGGGAAATGATAATACACCAGTGCAGATCAAATTAATCACCATGACAACTGATAAGTGGCGGGAAACTTGAACAAAGGAAACACGTGACTGAAAATAACAAACCAAAAGTCCATGAAAATTAAATTAAGATCCAAACAGCATCCGAACAGAACTTTGACAGAAATTACTAGTCATCCAATTTTTTATCTCAATTATGCGTTCCGTTGATATTGGGAATTGGTCATTTTCATGTACAGAGTGAACAGCAGCGGTCCTAGTACTGAGCCTTGTGGTACTCCATACTGAACTTGTGATCGATGAGGCATCTCTTCATTTACTGCTACAAACTGATAACGGTCAGATAAGTGTGATTTAAACCATGCTAATGCAATTCCACTAATGCCAACATAATGCCAATGTAATTTTCGAGTCTATTACATTGTAATACCCATGTCATTATACACATTTGTGTCCTCATAAACCATACATACAAGAATGCACACGCATGCGTGCACACACACTCAAACACACTCACACACACTCAAACA
>CM040827.1:39876016-39907414 GCA_022828995.1 Vimba vimba | reverse complement strand
GCATATGGTTTACCAAAATCATATGTGTGGCATGTTTAGTCTCTATAACCTCCAATCTTCGTCCCCCATTTGTTCATTTATATTACATTTTGCTAAATTTGTGACGCATTAGTATTATAAGAATCTTGAAGATTCTTGTGATGGGATTTATCTGACCTTGGTGACGTGAGACGGCTGGCAGACGGTCGGTTTAGCCAGTCTGTCTTCTTCCTGACCTGAGCCCCAATAAAAAAAAAAAATGTTTTACTCTCTGAATCTAGTGTATCTTGACTTTTAAAAAGCAGTCAGAGACCTGCGGAGAGTTTTAGAGGACATGTTTCAAGGGGCCAGTGAGATCTACATTCTTTTTTTTTTTATATTAGGAGTGCAAAACTTACAACATAGGGTGAACACAGAACACAACACAAAAACAACAATAAAACAGCAGTAATAATAACAGCAATGAAAAAAACAACAAAAAACAGCAACGACAAATAATAATAGTAATAGTAGAAGTATTTAAATAGTAATAGCATGTATAATAATAATGATAATAATATTTTGTGGTGACGGTAACAGTAATATCAGTAATAATAATAACAGTAATAATACAATAATGATACTAAGGATGGTGATAAGTTGTGTTGACGGCAATAGTAATATCAGTAATAATAATATATAACATTGATAATAGTGATAATAATGATAACAATAACAGTAGTGGTACTCATACTAACAAAAAAAAACAAAAAAAACCCCAATAAAATCAATAATCAGTAATGAGATCTACATTCTGTCAGAGCGTCCCGAGACAGATGCAGATATCGGTCCGTCAGAACCTCACAGGGCCTGAGCTGGATTGTTTTATTTCAGCTGAATGCATGCTAAAAATCCTGAAGGGCAAAGCAGAATGTTTTCTAATCCAGTAAAAATGTCTGTGTTTTTGCCAGTCCTATCACAGCTGATAGCACATCCACTTCATTCCTCAATTAGGAAAATTAATGTCAAGCGATATTCAAATACCATATACTGCTGAAATAGTAAAAAAATACAGCTTGCTAACTGGATTCTCTGCATTTTTGAATGAGTCTGAAACAAACTACATGCACATCTCACAATCTTCTTCAAAATGACTGGTTAACATGACCCTGCAGAGCTCGGCTCAGGTCCGTCTATTCCTTAAACACCACCGTCCCTAATTATTATTATTTGGAGCCATCAGCAAATGATTCATATCTGCAGATCACCTTATACCGGGGTTTACACAGTCATCCATTTATTCCTATTGTGAGAGTAATATATACAGTATATATACATAAATCACTTAAATAAATGTAGCGTGTAGGGTTGAGACGGGAAGTGTAGCTTGAAGGCCTGCCCACTGGCACTGATTATTTGGATCAGGTGGCATAAGTGACTCTTTAAATGGACAGGAGAACATTAGTGCGGTGTGAGTTGCAGAGTGAGTCGAGGAAGAGGAAGGTTACGCCTATTTGTCTTTAACGCTAAACTCATTCTCATTGAGAAGCGCCTAATACGGTTCATTGTTTGTTTGTAGCTCGGCCTGGCGTCTGTGCGTATGGTGACCAGTAAATGGTACACGCAGTTATGAGTCTACAGAAACTTTGCTCGCATAATAACGAGTAGTGATTCTACACGGGTTTGCAGCAACGTAAGTTCACTGGCCCCTTTCTCCTTGAGACGTAACTTGTAGTGCTTACAGCTCTGTTCGTTTACTGCTGGATATTGCGTATGAAGAGAAGCAACGCTGGCGAGAGTGTGCACAGCTATTAGTCATTCACACCATTAAACTTCATTGGTACGGTGCATACAGCTCTAATTCATCTAGGCTGGTTTTAAAAACGTTATTTCATTTAATCCCTTTTTTTTTGTTATAGTCTTTCAATCAGAGATTTAATATTGTTTTAAACTGCCATGATGCCACTAAACATAGCATTATAAACCATTTATGCTTTTATGATTACAGGAGGATTGCCTTCGTCTGTCCAACTAGCCACTGCTTTTCCTGGGCTTAATCATTCTGTTTTATTTTTCCTTTCTTTGGATGTATGTGCGTGCCTTGGAAATCTGCCACCACTGTTTTGTGTGGGCCTGGAACTAGGTGGGCGAAGGGTGGAGGCCTGCTAGTGTTAGCCTGCTAACCTAAATGTTTTGTTTTTTTGTTTTTTTTGTCTGTTTGTTTGGCAATCACTATTTCACCGTATTTGGCCCATGGGCATTGTGCAATATCTCCTGTGGGGACAGTGCTTATTCTGCAGTGTTCACTTGTGTGAAGTGTGAAGTGTTAGTGTGTGAACGGCCTATTTGGTGTGAAGTGTCTCTCGCAGTGTTGGAGTGTGTGTGTGTATGTGAACAGTATCTATTTTTTCGACTTTATTCACTGTAGCCTATGTATTATGAGACTTTAACTCATCTGTAACTCATCTGTAACTCATCTACTATGAGACTTTATTGTAGAATTTCGCCCATTGTTACCTATGGGGAACAATTGCTTGCTCTGATTGCCAACCAGTATAATATTGTCCAGTGTTTAATAAGTTCTATGTTTGAGTACATCAGTCCCATTTCTGTTCCTTCATTGGACATAACCTGCCTAGATAGCTTGAAGCTATTTGAAGCTATTATTGAAGCTGTTTGGTTTTCTAGCTTAGTCTGGCTTAGGTATTCAGATTGTGCGCTTGAGTGCGCCCCCTGGGGGTCACATAAATAAAGCGGAAAATCACAAACTGTATTTTTTTCCACCAGCCAATTGAAGAAAACAAGCTAAGTGAAAAATGCTGTGAATACAAGTAAAATCTCTCATCTAAACACACAGACCCTATTTTGCTGGAAATATATGTGTGTGAATGTATTTGATTAGAAAGATAAATGAAACACTGAATTATAATGTTTAGCTGGTGTTGATTTGCTCTAGCTGTTTCCGGTTCAGTGCCGATGTGAGTGTCGTCTGTGAATATATATTGCTGCAATCACAGCAGAGACTATCGCATTCGCAGCCTGAAGATGATTTATGATAAAATATTCTCATGTCCACATGGGGGATGATGATGTTTACTGCTTAAGCTGCAATTTATGTCATGGGCTCATTTTAATGACGGCCTTGGCTCTCCTGTGAGTCTTTAACTCCTGTGATTACAGCCGGGTTCAGAACCGCACACTACTGTACTGCTCTTATCATTCCTGCCTTAGAAAGATATGGTAAAAATAGCAAGAAATGCTAGTATGCGGTTCTGAATTCGGCTACAGTCTCTGGCTTTCTTTATTTCCCTCACACAGAATGAGGAAGAACCAGAAAATACATTTTGGACTTTTCCAATGAATAATGTTTTCTTTCTTTCTTTGTTTCCATGCAACAAAACACAGAAAATATCTTTACAAGACATAATAGAAATGTTTTATTAAGATAAACACATTCATATGTAAAGGATGCTTTTGGTATGGTAATTTCACCAAATGTTAGCCACTGAATACAATATTCTGAGTAATTATGTTATTAATAGTTAGTCAAGAAAGATACTAGTAAAATACCATTAACTATCAGTATAATTTGGGCTTGTTATATTTCAATGCAGTTTTTTTTTAAGTTTTTTTTTTTGTAACTAAACCCTAAACCAACTTTTTTTAGTTAATGATCGTAAGAATGGGGCTTTATTAGTGCTGTTCATTGATTCGAGTAACTTTTTTGACATTTGGGTATAAAGTCTTTTAATTTTACAATATATGGTGTAAAAACATCTGAGTGCTGCCCTCTTCAGGTTGAACGGTGGCTACTGCAGTTGCATTTTCCTATTGGATGTTTGCGGTGGTACGTGACGTTAGCGGTGGCAGGTGACGTAAGCAGGTTCCAGCTCACCACGCCCCTGGTATGAGCTAGCATAGATTTATCTGTACTTAGTACAGTGGTCGAGGGTACGTAGGTGTAGTGTTGCTGGTTGCAACAGCACTGCTGGACTGCATAGCTTTCCAGCAGACTTGGAAATTAGGTGCCAGTGGTTGCATGCACTTGGCCTGGAAGACCGTGAGTGAGAAACCTGCATTTTACGCGGGATTGCTTTTCCAACGCAATAGAGGTGGAAATGGGCTTCTCCACACAGCTCGCGCTGAAAAGCGACGCGGTGCCAAACGCTGCTCCTCCTGCATGGACTCCACCACCGCAGCGGCGTCTTGATGTGAGTGATCATATATATATATACACTCACCTAAAGGATTATGAGTAACACCATACTAATACTGTGTTTGACCCCCTTTCACCTTCAGAACTGCCTTAATTCTACGTGGCATTGATTCAACAAGGTGCTGAAAGCATTCTTTAGAAATGTTGGCCCATATTGATAGGATAGCATCTTGCAGCTGATGGAGATTTGTGGGATGCACATCCAGGGCACGAAGCTCCCGTTCCACCACATCCCAAAGATGCTCTATTGGGTTGAGATCTGGTGACTGTGGGGGCCATTTTAGTACAGTGAACTCATTGTCATGTTCAAGAAACCAATTTGAAATGATTCGAGCTTTGTGACATGGTGCATTATCCTGCTGGAAGTAGCCATCAGAGGTAATGGTGGTCATAAAGGGATGGACATGGTCAGAAGCAATGCTCAGGTAGGCCGTGGCATTTAAACGATGCCCAATTGGCACTAAGGGGCCTAAAGTGTGCCAAGAAAACATCCCCCACACCATTACACCACCACCACCAGCCTGCGCAGTGGTAACAAGGCATGATGGATCCATGTTCTCATTCTGTTTACGCCAAATTCTGACTCTACCATCTGAATGTCTCAACAGAAATCGAGACTCATCAGACCAGGCAACATTTTTCCAATTTTGGTGAGCTCGTGCAAATTGTAGCCTCTTTTTCCTATTTGTAGTGGAGATGAGTGGTACCCGGTGGGGTCTTCTGCTGTTGTAGCCCATCCGCCTCAAGGTTGTGCGTGTTGTGGCTTCACAAATGCTTTGCTGCATACCTCGGTTGTAACGAGTGGTTATTTCAGTCAAAGTTGCTCTTCTATCAGCTTGAATCAGTCGGCCCATTCTCCTCTGACCTCTAGCATCAACAAGGCATTTTCGCCCACAGGACTGCCGCATACTGGATGTTTTTCCCTTTTCACACCATTCTTTGTAAACCCTAGAAATGGTTGTGCATGAAAATCCCAGTAACTGAGCAGATTGTGAAATACTCAGACCGGCCCGTCTGGCACCAACAACCATGCCACGCTCAAAATTGCTTAAATCACCTTTCTTTCCCATTCTGACATTCAGTTTGGAGTTCAGGAGATTGTCTTGACCAGGACCATACCCCTAAATGCACTGAAGCAACTGCCATGTGATTGGTTGAATAGATAATTGCATTAATGAGAAATTGAACAGGTGTTCCTAATAATCCTTTAGGGGAGTGTATATATTTTAATCACAATTTATGGTTAGGCTAAAGTTAATCCTCTAGGGTCGAAAAACGCGCCGGCGCATTTTGCTGGATTTTTTCACATAGCAGCAAAATATGAATATGCCTACAGAGAGCGCGCGCTATTGACATCAACTCGATAAAACTCATCAGATGCATGTACTTTACGTCGCCTTGTGACCCTGTGAGTCACTCTCCATTTTAGAGAGTCTGACAGCAGGTCTCAGGTGCACACACCCCCAACCCCCCCCCCCCCCCCCCCGCTCAGCCCCGCCCTCGGCTCCTCCCCTCTATCTCTGCTGGGGTCTGCCCACTTTTCCAGCATTTTTCAAATATTGCCAGTGGGTGGAGTCAGGCTCTGACCAGGGGTTTAGTTACCCTTTAAATCAACTGACGACTTTTCAAAGCCACACCTCCTCCAAAGCCAAAGCCACGCCTACCATAAAGCCAAAGCCACGCCTCCTCTAAAGCCACACCTCAAACACATGAACACACACAGGACGTTATTGGATTACATCATGTGTCATTCACCGGTGAGAAACAGTAACAGTCCTACAATAACGAACGTACTGCGCAGTGGTGTATATGCAAACACACGCTGACTGAGGGAACACATGCTATCGTTTCATTCGGACCGAATACAATGATTGAACAATCATTTTATGGTCCTACGCTTTCCACAGATGATATATAATTATAAAAATACATTTAGACCACTTAACATAGTGATTGCTATCAGGATATGAGGAGACTTTCAACCAGCATAACAAAAAAAATCACCTGTTGCACCTTTCAGTAAAATGAAACAGTCAAAGCCTGCTTGAACTGGACGTGCTGCTCAGATCAGATGATGGACCTGCGCCTAGACACGACCACAACAAGTTGCTAATATCTTTGATAGTAAAACTACAAAAGTAGTCATATTTCTATTCTCTCTCGTATAAACATGCTCTCTCTTCTGCTTGTGTTTCTACAGTTCTTCATTCTGTTGCTCCTGATATTATTGTTGGAGATTCTGTTCATGATTCTGTTCTTCGCATATCAAGATCAGGTACGTGCGAAATGGATCTGTCTTTTTACGCTATTTATTATTTCATATTATTTCACTGATTGTGATTGGTCAATAGCGGCATTCAGTGCTCACATGTTTAATTATAATGACACTAAACTGTATAATAAGCCGTTGTCTCAGTGATTTCCAGTTTCATGAGTCTCATTTCACTCCACACTCTTCTCAAATCATAACATAATTTACACACAGATCTAAATTTCATGACCATGCATTTATTTATGTAGCCGTGCAGTAAGTGCCATAATGTCTTTATCATGTTTACTATTTATAATGTCAGTCTTTATCCTAAAATAAACACATATTATAAGTGAGGGTTAAAAGTCTGAGGGAACCTTTATCTTAAAATTTGATTTTCAGATTTGAAATATTTGAAAAAGAGTCTTTACCTTCAGCAAGTTCCCTCAGGAACAGCACTGAGAGCGGTGCAAGCAAGCGAGTTATTAATCGTGTTAGTATCATCTTCAGCCATGGATATGAATGTTATGATATACGCATTATAATGAATATTGCAGCACTGCAGGACCTCAAGGCTGAGCTCAACACAGAGCTCATGAGATCAGTGAAGAACAGCTACAGAGGATTAGATCTGAGGACACATGATGACTTCTTTCTCAGTGTAAAATAATCAAACTGTCTTCACTTTCTCTGTCTGTGAGAGAATGTTTGCCATTGGTTTTCTTGGCCTCTTCAAAGCACATATGGCAGCGTAGTGTGATGATGGGCGTTTTCCAAAGACTCTTCCAATGATAGCAGCGTATTTACACTGGCTCTGTGTCTAATCATCATTCTGTCTGCTCTTCCTCCAACACAGAGAGAGAAAACACACCATTAATTCACCCTTCATCGTGATAATCTTCTCACTGTCAACGGTTTTGTTATTTCGGTGAAAATTTGCATCATGAAGCGTATTAAATTATTACAACATACTGATGACAAAAATACGAAGTAAATAAACAATACTCTTTTCATCAGTGTTTTAAGATATAACTTGCATCCGCACAAAATGACACAAATGCACTAAGTTACATGCTAGTCAATATGTGGAAGTGTTGTTTGTGAGATCTTTCCGTAACTAAAACACGGACAATGAATAATCGTAGCATAAGGAACTGATAAAATGGCACTACTTTGATGACAACAAAGACCACAGGTGCTATTGAACAGCTTGGGCTGTGAAACACCAGATTCATATTTAGAAGAAAGCATATTTAGTGATAACACCAACAACAATCACACAGTGACCTTCAGGGGTGAACTATATATTAAATCACGTTTGTGTGTGTGTATATATATCTACTTGTCCAGCCTAATGATTTGAACAAAAGAAACATGATATCATTGTAATGAGACTTTATTACTGATTTGATACGGTAATTAAAATGTAAACTTGACAGATAGTTTTGGAGATTTGGGTTTATCGTGTTTATGAATATTACTTGCACAGAAAACAGCAGGTGGAGGTGTTCACATCAGGGGCGTGGCCTCAGTGAAAAACCAAATATGATTCATAATTCAACAATAATGTTACTTTTTAATTCTAAGTGTTAAAAGGTTTGTTGTTTAGCTTTAGAGTCAGGGTTTGGTTTAGTGATTATAAATGAGCTTTATTGGATAATAATGGTGAGTGTGTACAGTGTGTGTGGACGGTCCTCTTTAAACTCAAGTTAGAGACTGAAACACACATCAGCCGAATCCGCAGGTCTAAAGGGAGCGATTACATTGATAAACTGGCAATATAAGGCTGAAATTGTGTTATTCCGTACATACTTTTTCTTCCGGTCCACTCAGATGATTAGAAATGACTTCCTTGACCTCTTTCTGCTTCTTCCTCTCTACCGCTATTTATTATTTATGATTTATTACTGTATTACATCGATCAGGAAGGCTGTGTGAAGGGCATAGAGCCAGCAGCCGGTGTTGGATCACAGGGAATAATGGAGCCGCTATAGAAGAGAAGGCGTTCGGAAGCCTCCCGGAATTCTCATTTCATGCACATTCACGTTTCACATGACAGCTCCTCATGCTTACACACAAATCCTGTCTGGAGGATTGTAGGGAAACCCAATCCTTTGAGGACAGCTTTTATTGGCAGGTTTTAACAGTATAGATCGCTGTCTTTCTCCTGTTTCCTCGTTGAATAATTAATTGATGACGGTCTGAATGGCCGACTGATGACGGAAGTACTAATCCTCTGAAGTAAAAGCTGCAAAACTTTGTATAACTCATGCTCCTTATGACAGTAGACTAATATTCCTCACCCAACTTCAGCGAAGAACAGTGATGGGAATAACGGCGTTATAAAAACGGCGTTACTAACGGCGTTATTTTTTTCAGTAACGAGTAATCAAACTAATTACTGCTTCCTCCATTACAGCGCCGTTACCGTTACTGTCAATAAAAATGCGTTACTATAGTTGAGCTCACTGAAGCGATTTTCATCCGAGTAGGCTCTCTCTCAGCCATAGGACCTGCAAAGTTTTTTCTCTGGTGTGTGAGTGTTTATGAGGCGCCGGACTGGACAAAAGCGAGGCGAATGCCGCGAGCGCGCTCGACAGTGTGCGAGAGAGACCGAGTGTGTCCGAGAACGCGCTCGACAGTGCGCGAGAGAGACCGAATGTGTCCGAGAACGCGCTCGACAGTGCGCGAGAGAGACCGAGTGTGTCCGAGAACGCGCTCGACAGTGCGCGCGAGAGACCGAGTGTGTCCGAGAACGCGCTCGACAGTGCGCGAGAGAGACCGAGTGTGTCCGAGCATAAATACTTTATTTATAAATAAATTACACATTTCAGCATTGGAATAATATATGTAGCATATTGGTATCATATGCAATGTGTTAATTAGTTTATATAACATAAACTCCAAAATACCCTGCAGGGAACGTTCAAACACATTTGTTTGACGGTTGTGAACACGTGCGGCAAACACGACTAGAATTTGGCTAAAATAAATAACCTCTGATGATGACGTTCTCTGTAGGTTATAAAAATAAACCCACAAAAAGATTATATTATATTATTATTATTTATGTTGGTACATTGTTCAGTATTATATTGAGAGCACTTTTTGTTAAACTTACTATTGTGAGGAAGAAAAAACTTCAAGTAGGCTATACAGAATGTCTACCAGTTGTAAAGGTGTGTGAGTTTTATCATTTTAATTATATGCACTAGTGTGTGTATGAATATTTTTATTAGGCTACTATTTATTTATTTTTGGTACATTTCTTAAGAAGCATGATTTATTTTTAGACTTATTTGTTGGCCAGTTGTGGTCTGTGCAATAAATATTAAAAGTTCTAAGCCATCTATTATTTTGTTGTTCCACTATAGTAATGATAATATTTTAATATTTAAGTTAATAGGTGTCTCTCACATTGTCCCACAGCAACATTAAAATAGTGTAGATTAGAGTACAATGTTTAATAATAATAAGATGTTCTATTTAGTGTCCATTTCATTCATTTAACATTTCATATTGGGGGTATCCAAGAAATTTCTTATATTTAAACTTTTTTTTTTTTAAGTAACGCAATAGTTACTTTCCCTATTAGTTACTTTTGTAATGATGTAATTCAGTTACTAACGCAGTTACTTTTTGTGAGAAGTAACTAGTAACTATAATTAATCACTTTTTAAGTAACTTACCCAACACTGGCGAAGAATAGTTAAGATGTTTATTTGCAATCAATTAGATTTCATATGCGTTTTCTGTCTTTATGTTTACGGCTTCTGTCAAGGAAGCATATTTAATATATGCATATGTGCCGACTCTACTGCATACAAGTGCTGTAAAAGGTTTTTGCCTGAATAAAGTAGTTTTTATTGGATATTATTAAACTTGTAGTTCTGACTCTAACATATGCAGCTGTGTGTTGATCAGCGCCACAAACGCCTACAGTCACTAAATTAGATTATTTGGTGGGAGAATTTATTATCATTAAGAAATGATAGTGTTTTTTATAGAACTGACTCTTATTATATTGCGTTTCTGCCGTACACCTCTTGCTTGTGGTGAAATCACTGAAACTCTTGTCATCTGCTGGTTTATTGCTTTGTTTTAAAGATTATGACGTATTTTCAGATGGTAGCATAATGAGAATAAAGTCGTAATATTTTTTGGGAATAAAATCAAAATTCTAAGATGAAAGTCATAAAGGCTAAAGTCGTAAGGAAAGCCGCACTGAACCGATACAGGGTTAAAGCAGCCGTGAATCTGAGGCCAGATCTTCCTTTCTGATCAAACCTGTGTTTCAGCGTTTCATTCAAAAATAGCCATAATAGGAGAATTGGTACGAAAAGATTTAACCTTCTCCCAACCATAACCGCACACAAATGATGCATATAAAACATCTAAATGTTCTTTTAGGCAAACTGATGACAATGAATTCTGATAACACTAAACAGATTTACCTGCCGATATTTTAATTGAAAATATGTCACAATATAAAACCCTGTGAATAAATCGAATGATTTCACTCAATTAGTCTATTAGGTTTTAATGAGAAGTGAAGATGTCTGAAATGTACATCTAATTCATGGAATTATTAAATAATAACCCCATGAATTACATTCAGTATTCAATTTAAAAATAATAATACCAATTGTAAAAACATTGTGTCCACCAGTCCATATTCATTCTTTATATTCCTTGATAGAGGATTTGTTTTCACAGACTGTACCAGCAGTAACACTCAGCACGCATAATGCACATACTGCACAAAATACTCATATACATGTATTAAACACATAAATATTACACAAAAATGGCAACAACAACAACAAAACAGTATGAATTTAAAAATTCTGCATTCTGTGAATTTAACGCTCTGATAGGCGAGAGTACAAACTTGTTTTTTCTGGTGTGTGTCTGTATCTGAGGGAAGGCTGAAGCACGAGCTGAGGCGGTCGCTGGGGTTTGGTGTTATAGTGTCAATGAGAGACGTCAAGTCGGGAGTGGGAAGACCAATTCTTTTTGAGGAAGGGTTAGTGATTTTAGGGAGCTTGTTTCTATCGGGAGAGAGAGCTGACGGGCTCAGTGATACTACGGTACAAGAGAAGCAGGAGTGAGTCCTGAGTTTACATATGACAAACAGTCTCTGTTAGCAGCGCCTGTGGATGTCTGTGATGGGGTGATCAAAACTCAATTTATTATCCGAGATAATGCCAAGGTACCTGAAACTGCCGACAATATCTACTGATGGAGACAGAGCCGTGAGGAGAGTCCAGGATGAGCTCCTTTGTTTCCGTGACGTTGAGGAGGAGAAGACCGTCTGTCCACCACTGGGTGAAATGGGCAGATGTGGTGATATGCTGACTCTGTGCCGGCGAGTATGTCATCTGAGTATCTGAAGTATTGAGCTGAGGCTTTCGGTGTGTAGAGGACGGGACTGAGGAGTGCTGCCCTCCTCTCGCTGTCTGAGGTCTGTCACTGAGGAGATCAGAGATCCAGCGGATGAAGACACGTGGACATGCTGGAGTTTGGTTATCATGGTGTGCCGTTGAATCGTATTGAAGGCGAAGCTGAAGTCTCATAGCAATGTTGATATTCAGATGAAATAGCATAAGTGTATATTGTATATGTATACATGTAAGTACATATATTGATGAAATGTGTTGAGATGAGATTTTGTAGCATCTATAATCAAGAGAACATTCAGGTGGGGATTTGCACCTTTCTTACAATATATTCAAGTTTGATCAGGTGAGTTGAAGAAGGACAGAGATCATCAAGAACATACAGCAGTTATGGGACGGTAGTTTGAGTTTTCAGAAGTAATGCTGAGGATCTTTACTCTTGGCCAGCAGGAGTGACTTCAGACAAGCACAGCTTTGTTCATTCATTCAACTCGGTCTCTTTCCCAGCTCATGTTCAGCTCGATGGCCCTCATACATCCAACACCAGCAGAATGAGTTTCTGTGTGAATCATGCATACGTCCGTTCAGATGTAAACCGTTTCATTGTTTCAACAACAGTTTTTATACTCGAATTAAATTTGCTTGCATTTGATGAATGAAGCTTGTATGTATATACTAATTCATGCATTTGTGCTTCATTTGCATTTAACGTTTTTTTTTTTTTTTTTTTTTTTTGAGCAATATCAATCATCAATAAAGCACTTCTCTCTAGTCATCATCTGTTTGTAAATAATGTGTGATGTTCAAGAAAAGTGAAGTTGCTTTAAAAAAATCTGTATTGTAAAAAATCTAAGTTTTCATAAATTATTCTCTATTTTAATTCATCTAATTTACTGATATATTTAACCTGTCACTGGCCCAGGCTGTTGTTCCTGTGTGCCTCAAGACCACCATCATCGTCCCTGTGCCCAAGCGATCAAACCCAGAGTGCCTGAATGACTATCGACCGGTAGCACTGACCCCTTTATCACCAAATGTCCAAATCCTAGCTCACCTCAAGCCCAGTTTTCCTCCTGCACTAGACTACACTACACTAAATTAAAAGTCTGTAATATACTTTAATTAAAAATTCTCATTAGTATTGTAAGAAAACACTCATTTTACCTGGTCAAAAACAGCTCTGTTTTCAGCATGCCATTTAAGTGCATGTGTCTTTAAATGATAATGAGCTTTGCTGACCCCGCCCCTCTGTTCTGTGGAGCCCCGCCCCTCTGTTCTGTGGAGCCCCGCCCCTCTGTTCTGTGCGTACACTGTAACACAATAACACAATAACCATAACGCGTTGTTCATTTATAAACGTGGGATTATGAATTATATTGAGAACGTCGTACATAGAAAACATGCCGTAATGTACCTGAGTGTAAACAGACGCATTCATCGTGAAGCGTGCAGCAAGCGATTTGCAAAGATTAATATAAATATTAATATAAAGGTTAATAAAATGTTACACTCACTTCAGTTCTTCTGGAGGTGCAGCAGGAACATGAATAGTTGGTACCGATCCTTTTTTCAGGAGCAGCTTCTTAGCAAAACCAGCTTTACTGACCCTCGTTTGTAAAGCAGTCTGGTGTGTGAAATGATTCGCGCAAACATGAAAGCAATGACGTTGATCGTGGGGAATATTCCCTTCGAAAACAAAACTCAGCCACTGCGTCTTCAGCGGTTCGGCTTTAGGAACATCAACATGATGCTGTGTTCCTTATTACACCCAAGAACAGAACACCACAGTCGCTGAGAGCCATTCTGCTCATAGACAGAGCTCCAGCGGATCAACAATGACCGCGCCGGTCCGCGCGGAGTATGATTGACAGCTCGCTCACGAGCAAGGGCGGGTCTGTGTTGAAACACTGCTGTCAATCAACAATCGTGGGATTTGAGATGTGGGAAAACATATAAGAAGATTAAAAAAAAACACTGGATGGATTTTTATCATTTTATGATGGTTGTGTACAGGCACTGCCAACACACATTTCAGTACAATCAACTTGTAAAAGTGCATGTACCATTATATGACCCCTTTAAGGCTAAAGTGAGAGTCTCAGTAATCTGACTCATTTAACTTACAATAGAGAAAACAGGTCTGGCAGGAATCTCTTGCTGGAAACTCTGTTTAACAGCTAACAGTTAATCATCAGTTATACCTCAATTGCTAAATTAAGTCTACTAAACTCTCTCAGTTTAAATATACTATTGTATTGGAACCTAAATTAAACATTTAATAAATTTGTAATACAACAATGGTATCAAATGCAGCACTAAGATCCAGAAACACTAAGTCCTCTCCTCTGCACAGGCCTCTATGACCAGCTTATGGCTGTACTGACACTGTTGTATGAGAACTGACCCGGATTGAGCTGAATAATGACTGTTTACTATTGTTAATCATTATTTTCACGTTTATCCCTGTAAAGCTGCTATGAAACAATCTCTACTGTATAAAGCACTATCGAAATAAAGGGTGATTTGACTTGTCTTAGCATCCTAAAAAGAGAATATCTCATGGAGTTTATTATTGTGGGAGATAATAATCATTCTTATGAGAATGAATGGTCACATCAATAAGCTATTCTTGACTGTGTTGTAGATTGATCTGTATGCGCAGAGTGACCTGAAGAAGGGGCTCCAGCTGTTCGGGACTGAAGGCAACATCGGTCTGACCAACGCCTGGAGCATCGTCCAAACCGACGTGCGTTCACTTCATCTCTGCACTTATTACTATTTCTCAGAGCATTGCAAGATATGGTTATGGTGTGATGATAGTGCCTCTGTGTTGTAGTTTCGCTGTTGTGGAGTGACCAATCACACGGACTGGTTTCACGTGTACAACACCACGCGTGTGCCGGACTCCTGCTGTCTGGAGTACAGCGATAACTGCGGCCTGGAGAATCCCGGCACCTGGTGGACGGCTGTAAGAAACACCACACACTTCCCATTATCAGTATAACGAGACTGTGTGTGAGCAGGAATTATACAGTTACAGCAACAGCTTGATAAGAGCATAAGCAGGGGTTAAAGACCCCAAACTATGATCCGACAAACACTTTTCTTTCCTGCGTTAATTCATTTTCCTAGTGAAGCAGGACAGACAGAACCCTTATATTGTCTGTGTAAGCTGCCATGGCAAGTAAAGCTGAACGTGTGTGTGAGTGTGTGTGTGTGAGTGAGTGTGTGTGAGTGTGAATAACGGATGGTGTCTAAGTAATGTACGGTGTGTGTGAGTGTGAGTAACGTACGGTGTGTGTGTGTGAGTGTGAGTAACGTACGGTGTGTGTGTGTGAGTGTGAGTAACGTACGGTGTGTGTGTGTGAGTAATGTACGGTGTGTGTGAGTGTGAGTAACGTACGGTGTGTGTGTGAGTAACGGTCGGTGTGTGAGTAACGGTCGGTGTGTGTGAGTAACGTACGGTGTGTGTGAGTGTGAGTAACGGTCGGTGTGTGTGAGTAACGTACGGTGTGCTTGAGTAATGTACGATGTGTGTGAGTAACATACAGTGTGTGTGAGTGTGAGTAACGGACGTTGCGTTAGAGTAATGGACGGTGTGTGTGAGTAACGTGTGTGTGTGTGTGTTGACAGCCGTGTTACGAGCATGTGAAGGGATGGTGTGTGTGAGTAGCGTGTGTGTGTGTGTGTGTGTTGACAGCCGTGTTACGAGCATGTGAAGGGATGGTGTGTGTTAGTAACGTGTGTGTGTGTTGTGTGTGTGTGTGTGTGTTGACAGCCGTGTTACGAGCGTGTGAAGGGATGGTGTGTGTTAGTAATGTGTGTGTGTGTGTGTGTGTGTGTTGACAGCCGTGTTACGAGCGTGTGAAGGGATGGTGTGCGTTAGTAACGTGTGTGTGTGTGTGTGTGTGTGTGTTGACAGCCATGTTACGAGCGTGTGAAGGGATGGTGTGTGTTAGTAACGTGTGTGTGTGTGTGTGTGTGTGTGTGTTGACAGCCGTGTTACGAGCGTGTGAAGGGATGGTGTGTGTTAGTAACGTGTGTGTGTGTGTGTGTGTGTGTTGACAGCCATGTTACGAGCGTGTGAAGGGATGGTGTGTGTTAGTAACGTGTGTGTGTGTGTGTGTGTTGACAGCCATGTTACGAGCGTGTGAAGGGATGGTGTGTGTTAGTAACGTGTGTGTGTGTGTGTGTGTGTTGACAGCCGTGTTACGAGCATGTGAAGGGATGGTGTGCGTTAGTAACGTGTGTGTGTGTGTGTGTGTTGACAGCCATGTTACGAGCGCGTGAAGGGATGGTGTGTGTGAGTAACGTGTGTGTGTGTGTGTGTGTGTGTTGACAGCCGTGTTACGAGCATGTGAAGGGATGGTGTGTGTGAGTAACGTGTGTGTGTGTGTGTGTGTGTGCTGACAGCCGTGTTAGAGCGTGTGAAGGGATGGTGTGTGTTAGTAACGTGTGTGTGTGTGTGTGTGTGTGTGTTGACAGCCGTGTTAGAGCGTGTGAAGGGATGGTGTGTGTTAGTAACGTGTGTGTGTGTGTGTGTGTTGACAGCCGTGTTACGAGCATGTGAAGGGATGGTGTGTGTGAGTAACGTGTGTGTGTGTGTGTGTGTGTGTGTGTGTGTGTGTGTGCTGACAGCCGTGTTACGAGCGTGTGAAGGGATGGTGTGTGTGAGTAACGTGTGTGTGTGTGTGTGTGTGTTGACAGCCGTGTTACGAGCGTGTGAAGGGATGGTGTGTGTGAGTAACGTGTGTGTGTGTGTGTGTGTGTGTGTGTGTGTTGACAGCCGTGTTACGAGCGTGTGAAGGGATGGTGTGTGTTAGTAACGTGTGTGTGTGTGTGTGTGTGTGTGTGTGTGTGTGTGTGTGTGTGTGTGTGTGTGTGTGCTGACAGCCGTGTTACGAGCGTGTGAAGGGATGGTGTGTGTGAGTAACGTGTGTGTGTGTGTGTGTGTGTTGACAGCCGTGTTACGAGCGTGTGAAGGGATGGTGTGTGTGAGTAACGTGTGTGTGTGTGTGTGTGTGTGTGTGTGTGTTGACAGCCGTGTTACGAGCGTGTGAAGGGATGGTGTGTGTTAGTAACGTGTGTGTGTGTGTGTGTGTGTTGACAGCCGTGTTACGAGCGTGTGAAGGGATGGTGTGTGTTAGTAACGTGTGTGTGTGTGTGTGTGTGTGTGTTGACAGCCGTGTTAGAGCGTGTGAAGGGATGGTGTGTGTGAGTAACGTGTGTGTGTGTGTGTGTGTGTGTGTGTGTGTGTGTGTTGACAGCCGTGTTAGAGCGTGTGAAGGGATGGTGTGTGTGAGTAACGTGTGTGTGTGTGTGTGTGTTGACAGCCGTGTTAGAGCGTGTGAAGGGATGGTGTGTGTTAGTAACGTGTGTGTGTGTGTGTGTGTGTGTGTGTGTGTGTGTTGACAGCCGTGTTACGAGCATGTGAAGGGATGGTGTGTGTGAGTAACGTGTGTGTGTGTGTGTGTGTGTGTGTGTGTTGACAGCCGTGTTACGAGCATGTGAAGGGATGGTGTGTGTGAGTAACGTGTGTGTGTGTGTGTGTGTGTGTGTGGGTTGACAGCCGTGTTACGAGCATGTGAAGGGATGGTGTGTGTTAGTAACGTGTGTGTGTGTGTGTTGACAGCCGTGTTACGAGCATGTGAAGGGATGGTGTGTGTGAGTAACGTGTGTGTGTGTGTGTGTGTGTTGACAGCCGTGTTACGAGCATGCGAAGGGATGGTGTGTGTGAGTAACGTGTGTGTGTGTGTGTGTGTGTGTGTGTGTGTGTGTGTGTTGACAGCCGTGTTAGAGCGTGTGAAGGGATGGTGTGTGTGAGTAACGTGTGTGTGTGTGTGTGTGTGTGTGTGTGTGTGTGTGTGTGTGTTGACAGCCGTGTTACGAGCATGTGAAGGGATGGTGTGTGTGAGTAACGTGTGTGTGTGTGTGTGTGTGTGTGTGTGTGTGTGCTGACAGCCGTGTTACGAGCGTGTGAAGGGATGGTGTGTGTTAGTAACGTGTGTGTGTGTGTGTGTGTTGACAGCCGTGTTACGAGCGTGTGAAGGGATGGTGTGTGTTAGTAACGTGTGTGTGTGTGTGTGTGTGTTGACAGCCGTGTTACGAGCGTGTGAAGGGATGGTGTGTGTTAGTAACGTGTGTGTGTGTGTGTGTGTTGACAGCCGTGTTACGAGCGTGTGAAGGGATGGTGTGTTGACAGCTGTGTTGACAGCCGTGTTACGAGCGTGTGAAGGGATGGTGTGTGTTAGTAACGTGTGTGTGTGTGTGTTGACAGCCGTGTTACAAGCGTGTGAAGGGATGGTGTGTGTTAGTAACGTGTGTGTGTGTGTGTGTGTGTTGACAGCCGTGTTACGAGCGTGTGAAGGGATGGTGTGTGTTAGTAACGTGTGTGTGTGTGTGTGTGTGTGTGTGTGTGTTGACAGCCGTGTTACGAGCGTGTGAAGGGATGGTATGTGTGAGTAACCTGTGTGTGTGTGTGTGTGTGTGTGTGTGTGTGTTGACAGCCGTGTTGACAGCCGTGTTACGAGCGTGTGAAGGGATGGTGTGTGTGAGTAACGTGTGTGTGTGTGTGTGTGTGTGTGTGTTGACAGCCGTGTTACGAGCGTGTGAAGGGATGGTGTGTGTTAGTAACGTGTGTGTGTGTGTGTTGACAGCCGTGTTACAAGCGTGTGAAGGGATGGTGTGTGTTAGTAACGTGTGTGTGTGTGTGTGTGTGTGTGTGTTGACAGCCGTGTTACGAGCGTGTGAAGGGATGGTGTGTGTTAGTAACGTGTGTGTGTGTGTGTGTGTTGACAGCCGTGTTACGAGCGTGTGAAGGGATGGTATGTGTGAGTAACCTGTGTGTGTGTGTGTGTGTGTGTGTGTGTGTTGACAGCCGTGTTACGAGCGTGTGAAGGGATGGTGTGTGTGAGTAACGTGTGTGTGTGTGTGTGTGTGTGTGTGTTGACAGCCGTGTTACGAGCATGTGAAGGGATGGTGTGTGTGAGTAACGTGTGTGTGTGTGTGTGTGTGTGTGTGTGTGTGTGTGCTGACAGCCGTGTTACGAGCGTGTGAAGGGATGGTGTGTGTGAGTAACGTGTGTGTGTGTGTGTGTGTGTGTGTGTGTGTTGACAGCCGTGTTACGAGCATGTGAAGGGATGGTGTGTGTGAGTAACGTGTGTGTGTGTGTGTGTGTGTGTGTGTGTGTGTGTGTGTGTGTGCTGACAGCCGTGTTACGAGCGTGTGAAGGGATGGTGTGTTGACAGCTGTGTTGACAGCCGTGTTACGAGCGTGTGAAGGGATGGTGTGTGTTAGTAACGTGTGTGTGTGTGTGTTGACAGCCGTGTTACAAGCGTGTGAAGGGATGGTGTGTGTTAGTAACGTGTGTGTGTGTGTGTGTGTGTGTGTGTGTGTGTGTGTGTGTGTGCTGACAGCCGTGTTACGAGCGTGTGAAGGGATGGTGTGTGTTAGTAACGTGTGTGTGTGTGTGTGTGTGTTGACAGCCGTGTTACGAGCGTGTGAAGGGATGGTGTGTGTTAGTAACGTGTGTGTGTGTGTGTGTGTGTTGACAGCCGTGTTACGAGCATGTGAAGGGATGGTGTGTGTTAGTAACGTGTGTGTGTGTGTGTGTGTGTGTGTGTGTGTGTGTGTGCTGACAGCTGTGTTACGAGCGTGTGAAGGGATGGTGTGTGTTAGTAACGTGTGTGTGTGTGTGTGTGTGTGTGTTGACAGCCGTGTTACGAGCGTGTGAAGGGATGGTGTGTGTTAGTAACGTGTGTGTGTGTGTGTTGACAGCCGTGTTACAAGCGTGTGAAGGGATGGTGTGTGTTAGTAACGTGTGTGTGTGTGTGTGTGTGTGTGTGTTGACAGCCGTGTTACGAGCGTGTGAAGGGATGGTGTGTGTTAGTAACGTGTGTGTGTGTGTGTGTGTGTGTGTGTGTGTGTGTGTTGACAGCCGTGTTACGAGCGTGTGAAGGGATGGTATGTGTGAGTAACCTGTGTGTGTGTGTGTGTGTGTGTGTGTGTGTGTGTGTGTGTGTGTGTGTTGACAGCCGTGTTACGAGCGTGTGAAGGGATGGTATGTGTGAGTAACCTGTGTGTGTGTGTGTGTGTGTGTGTGTGTGTGTGTGTGTGTGTGTGTGTGTGTGTGTGTGTTGACAGCCGTGTTACGAGCGTGTGAAGGGATGGTGTGTGTGAGTAACCTGTGTGTGTGTGTGTGTGTGTGTGTGTGTGTGTGTGTGTGTGTGTGTGTGTGTGTGTTGACAGCCGTGTTACGAGCGTGTGAAGGGATGGTATGTGTGAGTAACCTGTGTGTGTGTGTGTGTGTGTGTGTGTGTGTGTGTGTGTGTGTGTGTGTGTTGACAGCCGTGTTACGAGCGTGTGAAGGGATGGTATGTGTGAGTAACCTGTGTGTGTGTGTGTGTGTGTGTGTGTGTGTGTGTGTGTTGACAGCCGTGTTACGAGCGTGTGAAGGGATGGTATGTGTGAGTAACCTGTGTGTGTGTGTGTGTGTGTGTGTGTGTGTGTGTGTGTGTGTGTGTGTGTGTTGACAGCCGTGTTACGAGCGTGTGAAGGGATGGCTGCAGGATAATCTGGTGGCGCTGTGGATCTTCGCTCTCTGCACGGCTCTAACACAGGTACTGAACACACGTCACAATCATCAGAATATGAGAAAGATTATTATAATGTTTGTGTGTTTGCAGATCCTGGGGCTCGTGTTCTCCATGACCTTATTCTGCCACGCGGTGAAAGTGGACACGTTCTATGCATAAAGACTAAACCATTTCAGCCCGATCTGCTTCGTCTTCACACACGTCGGTCTCTATCGCTGTAGCAATCGATCGTAACATTTTACTAACACACTGATATTTGCAACATGATTTTATAATTCAATTCAACTAAGAAAATGAAGAAAAAAATTACAAATTGCTCTTTATTGTAAATATTTACTGGACAATTTGTCCATTTGTGAAGAAAACATAGCAATGTTAAACAGAAACCAGTAACTAATGTCATGATTTTATATTTCTATAATTTCATATTAATACGAATTAAATGAACAACAGCAATTTTGATTTAGTCAGAGTGGGTTCTCAATAAATTTAAAAGGCAATATATTAAGATCACGTTGTTGTATATCTGAGGCAGTCTTCACAACAGAAGCTGTAATAAAACAGAAGCAAGGCTTTAGTTGAGTGTGAAGTAACACTAGTAATTCAGTTGTTGTGTAGGAAGAAGCACATCTGTTCCTCACAGCAGCCAAACAGCAGAACAGAAGCACAATTTACTGCATTTACTGCAACACACAGCAGAAGTGTGTGATTTATGCGGCACTACGTCATCAAACTGGTCTATTAAACCATTCTGATAATAAGGCATCTGGAATTATTCACGGAGGAGATGAAATACCTGAAATCATTCATCACGTTTACTCATCCCTTTCCTTAAACATAGTTTAAAGGCTGAAATGTGAGGGTTATTTTGTCACACGTTTTGTCAGTACTTCATTTGAACATGTAATACATGTTGTTGTAACACTAGTTAATTTAAAATCCGGCCATCACTTTTAATGTTATTATTCATTTCTGCTGTTGTTGCATTTAATAAATACTTAACAACTGATTTTGTAATCCTTGTCAGTAAATTAAATGCTTGTCTGCTAATGTGTGTGCGTGTGTGTGTGAGAGAGTGCACGCGTGTCTGTTTGTGTGAGTGTGTGCGTGAGAGTGTGTGAGTGTCTGTGTGTGTGTGTTGGGGGGGGGGGGGGGATTCTGAATGTTAATATAGTGGTTGGGATCCACTTGGTTACAGGATGAGCTGTCAATCACGGCATCAAAACTGTCTGAGTTATTTTCCCATCATTTTTACAGTCTCAAGCTCTCATGTGTCAGTGTAGATTTGGGAATTGAGCTCATGTTTTGCACCCTTGATGTGCACTTTTGCAAAGTCTGCATTGATGATCAACTCGAAAGCTAATCTGGGTTTATGCCACCGAAGCACAGACTCGAAGGATGAGCGAAAGCATCCGGAGCCGATCTCACCGAGCAAGAGCAGAGAGAGTGCATGAGTGTTCACACAGTGTAATGAAACATAACCATACACAATAAACACAACTGAAACACTGTTTACTTTTTAGATTATTACTGTTTCTATTTTTTCTATAGTGTGATAAACATTAAAGCGGTTCTACAAAAGACTGGCCGCCACCTACTGGTGTAAAGATGCATCACAGGAAGAGACAAAAAATCCTTTTGGTTTTCAGACGCAGATTCATCAACAGATTCGATTCATCTGAAGATTTCTAACGTGAAGAGAGACTCTCTGTGCATCGTTTGCCATTTTGCGTAATTCAAATGTAATTTTGATAATACAATGACTTTGTGTGCTTGCGTTCTCTTTAAAATAAATCACACTTGCTTCGATAATGTATTATCTTCCACACTAACATTCTCACATTTTAAGAGTGAATTGTGTCCTAATGTTTTCGGGTGTGTGTGTTCTGGTCTGGGTATAAGAACCACAGAAACATGTAATAGAAATAAAGATTAGAGGAGTGTAAAGGTCCTGGTCAATCAAGAGAATGTGACTGAATGAGAATGAAGTCTTAAAGAAATAAAGAAAATAAATGTTGATGTTCAGAATAGGACACAAACTGTTTGTTGCAATTTTTACTGCATATTGTCTGTCAGCAAAACTGGATCCTTCAATGCGATGAAGTGGCTTCAGATATCAGCTCTAGAGGACTCAGAGAGTTCGGTAGTTCCCTTTCAAAAGCTACAATCGATGCTGCGCTGCTCAGCGCATTGGGAACGTCTTTAGTCGTGACCAGCTGTGAATATTGTGTGTAACACGTCGATAGCATTGACCCGGAGGTAATATAGCCTCGGTCGATGACGTCATCGGCGCGCTCCCGCAACACGAGGCTATAAATAGACGAGCCACAGGTGCATCGTCAGGTCTTTTGTCTTCAGACCATTCTGTGCATGTGTTCGTCAAGAAAACTCTCTCTCTATCTTTCATCTGCTGACTACAGATCTTTGTTAGGAGTTAGTTTCATCAGGCAGTGTGCAGAAAATTTCTCATTTCTCAAAAATCTTTTTCTCTCACGTTACATAAAAGAGTTTAAAAAGTAAAAAAAGAGGAGAAATGAGCCAACAAAACAGTAAGCGCTGTGTTCCTCCATGCTCCCGTCCCATGTCTGAGCTGGATACACACGATTACTGTTTTGTTTGTTTGGGGGAAGAGCACGCGGTTCTGGCTTTAGAGAAAGGGGAGTGCGTGCATTGTGAACTGTTCACAGTGAAGATGCTTCGCTCTCGTCTGAACTATTTCCAGACCGCACCCACATTACCATCGCGGGGCTCTCGTATGGATCTGCATTACGAGCAAGAGACGGGTCCGTCCCTTACGCTTCCCGCGTCACCAGATCCACGCATCCCTTCTCGTGATCTCGAAGCGCGCTCCGGTGCTTCTTCGGTTCACGAGGGGGATGATATATCTCTTGGGTCTTCGGACCGCGAGCAGCCACCCTACCCTCTGAGCATTCCTCTCGCGAAAAAAGATCTGTCGAGGAATTGCTCGAGGTGGTTACTCGCGCAGTGGCCAGGTTACAGCTTAACTGGCCACGCAAACAAGAGACCCCCAAACGTAGTAAGCTAGAGGATAGGTTTCTGTCCGGTGGCAGGGGGGAGAGACCACAACATCAGTCTCTTCCCTTTTTCAAGGACCTCCATGATGAGCTGTCTAAGTCATGGAGCAAACCATATACTTCTCGCGTCTTTGTGCCCTCGACGTCGACTTTTTCGACTATCGTGGGTGCGAAGTCGCGGGGGTATTCGGAGATGCCTCGGGTTGAAGAGACGCTCGTGAGCTATCTCTCGCCAGAAGCTGCATCTTCGATAAAGAAACCTACTCTCCCCACTAAACCATGTAGAGTAATATCATCACTAGTGGGTAAAGCTTACCAAGCTGCAGGTCAGGCTGGTGCTGCGCTGCACACTATGGCAGTGTTACAGGCATACCAGGCTGACCTGCTGAAGGACTTGAGTGTGGGCAGTACCATCGACGAGGAAGCGTTCTCTGAGCTTCGTCGAGCCACAGACTTGTCTCTCCGTGCGACCAAGCAAACGGCCCGTGCCATCGGCTGTTCGATGTCAGCTTTAGTCAGCACGGAGAGGCATCTGTGGCTTAATTTGACAGGTATCAAAGAGAAAGATCGTTTGTTTCTTTTAGACTCTCCTGTCTCTCCATCTGGCCTGTTTGGCGATTCAGTTAATACAGTTGTCACCAGGTTTAAGGAAGTCAAAAAACACATAGAAGCATTCGTTCAGTTCCTTCCTCGCCGCACTCAAGGGGAGGGGCCGTCGGCCACCCAGCCTCACCCCGGTCCTTCAAAAGCCAGGGAGGTTAAAAAGCAGAGCGTGGCGGACCGTGCTCCCCCTCGTAGGGATTGGGGACAGGTTCGCCGCGCTCAGCAACCTTCCAAGCCAGACCTCAGGACGATCATTAACAAGAAGAGAAAGTCCTGATGGTTCAAGATCTTTTCGCCCCTTCCCGTTACCCTCACAAAACCTCTCCATCCCTGCCACCTCTCGTGCTTCGGGGGGGCAGCGGTTTCCATCTAACATCCCCTCAAAAGGAAGTGTTAAAATTTATACCACTCTCAGAGAGTCTGGCAGCGTGGAAACTTCTGCCAGGCATTTCTGCGTGGGTATGAAGCACAGTACAGATAGGATACAGAATCCAATTTATTCGTCGTCCTCCGCGTTTCAACGGCGTGGTCTCCACTTCCGTGAAACCGGAGCTGATGCGCGTACTGTCACAAAAGCTACAAACTCTTCTGAGCAAAGAGGCCATAGAACATGTTCCTCTTCCAGGGAGAGAGTCGGGCTATTACAGCAGATACTTCCTGGTTCCCAAAAAGGATGGGGGGTGCGTCCAATCTTAGATCTTCGAGGCTTAAACCGTACAGTCAAAGCGCTCAAGTTCAAGATGTTAACCGTCAAGATGGTCGTGTCGCAAATTCAACATCACGATTGGTTCGTCACGATCGATCTGAAGGACGCATATTTTCACATAGAAATATTGCCACAACACAGGAAATTCCTGAGGTTCACTTTCGGGGGCGAAGCGTACCAATTTCGGGTTCTTCCATTCGGCCTAGCCTTGTCACCCCGCACATACACAAAATGCATGGATGCAGCACTGGCTCCATTACGACTCCAGGGCATTTGCAATTTGAATTATATAGACGATTGGTTAATACTAGCACAATCGCAAGAGATGGCGCTCCAACACAGAGACATCGTGTTAGCTCATCTAGTTTCTCTAGGGTTGAGACTCAACACCAAGAAAAGTGTTCTTTCTCCTGCCCAGAGAACGACTTATCTCGGGATCGTTTGGGATTCGATCACGATGCGGGCACATCAATTGCCTCGAGCTGATGAATATTTTCTCCATCAATTGAGGGGCTGTCATGTCCTAGTGCGGGTGGACAACACAGCAGCAGTCTCTTATATAAATCACCAGGGAGGTCTGCGCTCACGCAATCTGAACAGAATAGCGAGGCAGATTTTTCTCTGGGCCCAGGACAAGTTCCTGTCACTTAGGGCAGTATACATCCCAGGGCATTTGAATGTGGGAGCAGATTTACTGTCCAGACAGACGCTACTGACGGGGGAATGGAAACTCCACCCAGAAGTAGTGAAACAGATTTGGACCAAATTTTACAAAGCGGAGGTGGACCTCTTCGCCTCCCATCAGACAGCACAATGTCCCCTCTACTTCTCTCTGAGTCACCCAGCCCCCCTGGGTCTGGATGCGATGGCGCACACATGGCCCAAAATGCGCCTGTATGCGTTTCCTCCAGTTTCTCTGCTCCCGGGAGTTCTAGCCAGAGTTCGCCAACAAGGGTCTTGCCTCTTGCTGATAGCGCCACATTGGCCGAACAGAGTGTGGTTCTCGGAGATAATATCTCTCCTTGACGGCTCGCCATGGGCGATTCCGGAGAGGAGTCAAGTCAAGTCAAGTCATCTTCATTTATATAGCGCTTTTAACAACGTAGATTGTTTCAAAGCAGCTTTACAGAGATAAGCGGATAATTTAAGGTAACAGATATTGTTTTGGCTTTATAGCAGAGTTAAGTTATTTTCCATCTAAAGTTAGTTTTGATTGATTTGCTTCCGTCGCAACGATAATTTGTTATTAAATTAGGGGCCGCTAAGACGACACCATTCTCTCTACACAGACTTTAAACGCGAACCTGTGAGAAACGCTGATGGCGTTCACATGCGCTTTTAGAATGGGTTCTATAGTTATGTGCATTTGAAAATACGCAGGTTTGGAATTCCCTACAAGCCAAGCCTAAACAAAGTACTTGTCTTTCCTTATAAATTTTGATAAAGAATTTTATTTTATTTTGTTGCTTTGGGGTAGGAACGCGAAACGAATTTTCCCGACAACGCCTTATCTGTAGAGTGGTAAAGGGATCCTCCATAGGGAGAGACTAGTTGGCACTTCAGCACTGCGTTGTCATCGGGTCCAGGCGAAGGTCCTTCGTCAGATCTGGATACGGCCTGGATCCGGCAGGCTGCAGGAAAACCTCGGGATAAACACAGACACTAAAATTAGCGTAGATGCCATTCTTCTTATGATGTAACGAGTACATCAGGATTTATGGGAAGTGTTCCCGGTTCCGGCTGACCTAATCTATGCAGCCTAACATTAAATTATAGAAGTCTATAGTGTGTTATGTGTATGCTAGGTCAAAGAGATGTGTCTTTAATCTGGCTTTGAACTGACAGAGTGTGTCTGCTTCCCGGACAATGGTAGGAAGACTGTTCCAGAGTTTTGGTGCTAAATAGGAGAAGGATCTGCCGCCAGCAGTCGATTTTGATATTCTAGGTATTATCAACTGGCCGGAATTTTGAGATCGCAATAGACGTGAAGGACTATAATGCGTTAAGAGCTCGCTCAAGCACTGCGGAGCTAAACCATTTAGTGCTTTGTAAGTAATCAGCAATATTTTAGAATTTATGCGATATTTAATAGGGAGCCAATGCAGTTTTGACAGAACTGGGCTAATATGGTCATACTTCCTGGTTCTGGTAAGAACTCGAGCTGCTGCGTTTTGGACCAGCTGTAGTTTGTTTATTAAGCGTGCAGGGCAACCACCCAGTAGAGCATTACAGTAATCTAGCCTTGAGGTCATGAACGCATGAACTAACTGTTCCGCATTTGTCAATGAGAGCATATGACGTAATTTAGATATATTTTTAAGATGGAAAAATGCAGTTTTACAAATACTAGACACGAGACTTTCAAATGAAAGATTGGGATCAAAGGAGGGACCTTCTGTCTCAGGCGGAGGGCACGATATTCCATCCCAGGCCCAACCTGTGGAATCTTCATGTTTGACTCCTGATGGGAACCAACTGAGGGACACTAGACTTTCGCCTGCCGTTATTGAGACCAATCTAAGTGCTAGGGCTTCCTCTACTAGACAAAGTTATGCCAGTAAATGGGGTGTTTTTGAAAGGTGGTGTGTTGTACACAATGTAGATCCAGTCAACTGCCAGATTGCTTCAGTTCTGGACTTCATGCAAGAGAAATTATCAACAGGCACATGCCCTGCCACTCTTAAGGTTTATGTGGCCGCTCTTTCGGATTGCCACGCCTTGGTTGACGGGGTGCCACTCGGGAGACACCCTCTGCTCTCTCGCTTCCTTCGTGGGGCCAGGCGACTGAGGCCTCCCGTAAAACCAAGATCCCTTCATGGGACTTAGCTATAGTTCTCTAGGGTCTGGTTAAAACCCCCTTTGAACCTATAGAATCAGCGTCTGATAAACTTCTGACTCTAAAAATGGTTTTTCTCATGGCAATAACTTCCTTGAAGAGAATTGGGGATATGCAGGCTCTGTCTGTCTCTCCATCCTGCTTAGACTTTGCCCCAGGAATGGTGAAAGTGATTTTGCATCCTCATCCTGATTACCTGCCTAAGGTTCCTTTCTCGACTGTACATCCGGTCATTCTAGAGGCCTTCTGCCCTCCGGCATTCACAACGCCAGAGCAGGAGAAATCTCATAGACTGTGTCCAGTCCGTGCTCTTCAGGCTTACATCCACCGCACTAGCCAGTGGCGTAAGTCGGAGCAACTGTTCGTCTGTTAAGGTGGTAGTAACAGAGGAGCAGCTGCCACCAAGCAGACCATGTCTCATTGGGTCAGGGATGCTATTGCTCTTGCTTATGAGGCGCGCGGTCAGGCTTCGCCTGTAGGTCTTAGGGCTCACTCCACCAGGGGGGTCGCCTCTTCTAGTGCTTTGGCAAGGGGTGCCCCCTAACAACAGGTTTGTGATGCGGCAGGTTGGTCCTCTCCGCACACATTCATAAGATTTTATAGTTTGGATGTTCATACCACTCCGGGCTCTCACATCCTTGAGTCAACGTCACAAGCTAATGTCTGAGGCCTTCTTGCGTTCTTGTGAAACACACCTGCACAACCGTGGGGGTCCAGACATTTTCAAGCACGGTGGCGTGGGTATTCTCGTTCCCAATGCGCTGAGCAGCGCAGCATCGATTGTACCTTTCGAAAGGGAACGTTCCCGGTTACTTAACTGTAACCTTGTTCCCTGAGAAAGCGGAACGAGATGCTGCGCTACTTTGCCGTGCTGAAGATGTCCCAGGACTGCTCTTCAGACAAAATATCCTGATGATGCACCTGTGGCTCATCTATTTATATCCTCGTGTTGCGGGTGCACGCCGATGACGTCATCGACCAAGGCTATATTACCTCCGGGTCAATTCTATCGACGTGTTACACACAATATTCACAGCTGGTCACGACTAAAGACGTTCCCAATGCGCTGAGCAGCGCAGCATCTCGTTCCGCTTTCTCAGGGAACAAGGTTACAGTTAAGTAACCGGGAACGTTTTCTATTCTGATACTGTGACTGAAATATGTGATTATCAAAGAACTGAACTTATAATCATGTGACCATCTCTAACTTGCACAGCTGTGTGACAGATAAATGTGGATGTGGTCTATTATTATCACCCTTACCATCCAAATCAGTTCTTATAGCATTAGCATTATGATTTAACACAGTTAAGCTTATTTTATATCTCATCACGGCTGCTTTCTTCTGACAGAACTGTAGCTCAGCTTCGGCACAAACACAGCGTTAGGATGTCATGATATTCATATTCATAAACCCAAGCCCAATAACTGCTACTGTTATCTTTTTATTTATACACTGCCATTCAAAAGTTTGGGATCTGTACGTTTTTAAATGTTTTTAAAAGAAGTCTCTTATGCTTTGTTTGTATATTACAAAACAAACAGTAAAACAGTGAAATATTATTATAATGTAAATCATCTGTTTTCTATGTGAATATATAGTAAAGTGTAATTTATTCCTGTGATCAAAGCTGAATGTTCAGCATCATTACTCCAGTCTTCAGTGTCACATGATCCTTCAGAAATCACTCTAATATGAGGATTTGATGATCAAGAAACATTTATGATTATTATCAGTGTTGAACAGTTGTGCTGCTTCAGATTTGTTTATGATGACGCAGGAATGAAGCGGAGAGAGAATCCATATGCAAGCATACTTTAATAGAACAAACAGAACACGGAACTCAGGACAGGAAACAGCTACAACGACCGACAAACAATAACTGAAGCACAGAGGTTTATATACACAGGCAAACAAGCTAAACAAGATAACAAGGGGGTGTGGTTAATCAGAAACACCTGGGGAGACTAATAAACAAGAAAAACTACAAAGGACTACAAAACATGGCACAGGACAGGAAATAACAAAAGTCCACACAAGACAAGGGTGAACACAAGACAAGGCAAGGCAAGTTTATTTATATAGCACATTTCATACACAATGGTAATTCAAAGTGCTTTACATACTATTAAAAATAATCAGAAGAAATAAAATAAAATAAAGAAACGAGAAAGAACTAAAAATAATTAAAACAGTTTAGAATAAAGAACAGTTTAAAATAAAGAAACAAGAAAGAACTAAAAATAATTAAAACAGTTTAGAATAAAGACTAAAATAAGACACAGGATAAACAGTCGGACAAACAGTGACACAGTGCTCATTCATTAAATGCAAAGTTAAACAGATGTGTTTTGAGTCTGGATTTGAATGTGACTACTGTAGGAGCACATCTGATCTCCTCTGGAAGCTGGTTCCAGCTGCGGCTGGCATAATAGCTAAAAGCAGATTCACCATGCTTTGAGTGAACCCTTGGTATTTCTAGCTGATGTGATCCTAATGATCTGAGTGATCTGTTGGGTTTGTATTCCGTGAGCATATCTGCAATGTATTGAGGTCCTAGGCCATTAAATGATTTATATACTAGTAATAATACTTTAAAATCAATCCTATAAGTAACTGGCAGCCAGTGTAATGACCTGAGTACTGGTGTGATATGATCATATTTTCTGGTTCTGCTCAGAATCCTGGCGGCAGCGTTCTGTATGAGCTGCAAATGTCTTATGGTGTTTTTGGGAAGGCCAGTGAGGAGTCCATTACAATAATCCACCCTGCTGGTGATGAAAGCATGCACTAGTTTTTCTAAGTCTTGACTGGAAACAAAGCATCTAATTCTTGCAATATTTTTCAGATGATAGTATGCTGATTTAGTTATTGCTTTGACAGGAATAAATTACACTTTACTATATATTCACATAGAAAACAGCTGATTTACATTAGAATAATATTTCACTGTTTTACGTTTTTTATTTTATTTTATTTTTTAAATAAATGCACCCTTGGCTGAACAGAAAAGACTTATTTTAAAAACATTAAAAATCTTACCGATCCCAAACTTTTGAATGGCAGTGTACATACATATATATATATATATATATATATATACACACACACACACACACACACACACGTACATCATATATACACACAGTATATGCCACAGGCACTTTCATGCTGATTTCATACAATATACACCAAATGTCTCTTTCTTCCATTACAGCTTCATTCAACTGATCAATAATTCATCCTGATTTCTCTTCCTCTGCAATAAAACACCTTGGTCTCTGTCTTTCCAGAATAATGAATATTGTACGAAGCCAGATCAGCGACTTTGTTAAGCATGTATGAGGGGAATTAGGTTGATTATGATACTTTTAATTACATTGTTTACCAAGTATAAACAATTGTTTAACAAGTTATTTGCTGTGAAAATGAACAAGTGGCCACAATCTCATGGGGAAAAAGTGACAAAGTGTAAAAGACACTCAGTGTCATGATATTCAGAGAAATAGACCTATAAGTGCATTATGTAGTCATTATCATCGATATGAAACACCAGAAAATGAAAACTTCCCTTTGTATTGCAATATTGAAAGATGAATCAAGAGAGTGACTGGAATAATCAAACATCTCCTTTAATCATATCAATCCTGATTCTGTAAAACCGTCATCAGACGGACTGAGAAAACAAACCTCAAATCACCCAAACACTAATCATATTCAACAGAGAGTTTCTGCTCGCGGGAAGATTCCCAGATACCATTCGTTTTATTTTTCTAGATCCACTCTAAATCAGCAGTTT
>CM040827.1:39831016-39873516 GCA_022828995.1 Vimba vimba | reverse complement strand
AGGAGGAGGAGGAGGAGGAGAAGGAGGAGGAGGAGGAGAAGAAGAAGGAGGAGGAGGAGAAGAAGGAGGAGGAGGAGGAGGAGGAGGAGGAGGAGAAGGAAGAGGAGGAGGAGGAAGAGGAGGAGAAGGAAGAGGAGGAGAAGGAGGAGCATAAGAAGAAGGTTGATCATGTGAATTTGATAAGAAGGCCGCACAACTATTTATAGGCAACATTTTCGCGCTAAAACGCTTGTTTTTCAGCAGGAATGCAAATTAGATTAGCACTTAACCATGAACACAAAAGACACACCACATAAATGGCTTTTAATTGGTTTATTTTGTTTCCAAACATGTCACTATAATTGTTAAGTTCTTTCCATCGATCAGTTTCTTACTTTCACATTTAAAAGATTCCATGAGGTTAACTTATACCCTACTTGGTCAGTCTGCAAATATAACGATCAACATGCTTGTTTGCTTTGCGGCCCCTTTAAATAAAGTTTAAAAAAAGACCAAGCATTCGATCTACGTCAGAGCGTCCACGAATCTTTCTACAGCGTCGTTGGCAGGGTGGCGAGAGCGAATTTTGCTTGTTGATGCAGTTCAGTCTGTCAGCTATTTTATTCCAGCCGTTACTCCTGATCGGAGGCTTCTGTAAATATTTAGTTTATACATAGAGTTACTCTTCAACTAAAAAAAATATTTAGTAGTGCGTAAGTTGTATCTTAGTGCCCATTTACGTCAAAACTAGGCTACGTTGTAACTTTCGCACAGCTGGTGCACCGCATTCATCTATTATATAGCATGCATGTATTATTATATGACATGCATTTAGTATTATATGACATGCATTTATTATTATACGACATACATTTATTATTATATGACATGCATCCATTATTATATTACATGCATCCATTATTATATGACATGCATCCATTATTATATGACATGCATTCATTATTATATGACATGCATCCATTATTATTATGACATGCATCCATTATTATGACATGCATCCATTATTATGACATGCATCCATTATTATATTACATGCATCCATTATTATATGACATGCATCCATTATTATGACATGCATCCATTATTATATTACATGCATCCATTATTATGACATGCATCCATTATTATATGACATTCATCCATTATTATATAACATGCATCCAATATTATGACATGCATCCATTATTATTATGACATGCATCCATTATTATGACATGCATCCATTATTATATTACATGCATCCATTATTATATGACATGCATCCATTATGACATGCATCCATTATTATATGACATGCATCCATTATTATTATGACATGCATCCATTATTATATTACATGCATCCATTATTATATGACATGCATTCATTATGACATGCATCCATTATTATATGACATGCATCCATTATTATTATGACATGCATCCATTATTATGACATGCATCGATTATTATATTACATGCATCCATTATTATGACATGCATTCATTATTATATGACATGCATCCATTATTATAACATGCATCCAATATTATGACATGCATCCATTATTATTATGACATGCATCCATTATTATATGACATGCATCCATTATTATATGACATGTATCCATTATTATAACATGCATCCAATATTATGACATGCATCCATTATTATTATGACATGCATCCATTATTATGACATGCATCCATTATTATGACATGCATCCATTATTATATTACATGCATCCATTATTATGACATGCATCCATTATTATGACATGCATCCATTATTATATGACATTCATCCATTATTATATAACATGCATCCAATATTATGACATGCATCCATTATTATATGACATGCATCCATTATTATATGACATGCATCCATTATTATGACATGCATCCATTATTATATGACATGCATCCATTATTATGACATGCATTCATTATTATATGACATTCATCCATTATTATATGACATGCATCCATTATTATATGACATGCATCCAGATTGTGATTGGACAGTGTCAGCGCTGGCCTTCTGGAATCTAATGATGCTTAACTCCTGATTTCCTACATCGCTGTTCAAGTTTCATGTGTCTCGCATCATCCACGCTCTCTTTCTGCTCATAATAAAATCATGCTCACTCAAATCAATATTTCATGTCATTTATTTATTTATGAAGTAGTAGCCATGTAATCTGCAGGATAATGTACAGTCAGGCTCTGAGTCTGGGTTTACTGCACAATAACACCCGCTGACGGCGTATTACATCATTCAGCAGAGAGAGACCATATAATATTATGACTGAACTCATTTTTATTCGTAATGTGCTTTTATTAAAAGCCCCCCCCCACACACACTTCATAAACGCAACAGGCCCAAAGTACTGAAGAAAACTTTATTAAAATAAATGAAGGAACAGAGAAACATCACAATGGCAAACGCTTCACTAAACTAGCAGATCAGTATTGGACAGTGATGGTTCTTCGATGCTCACAGGACGAACGCTGCGAGAACATGAGGCTGTGAGGGACTCGATTCATTCTACAGGAGTGAAGCACACACACACACACACACACCCTCTGATTTATGTATAGCTATGTACAGGTCTGAGACGCTGTGATTGGCTAGTGGATCCGCGTCAGTTCCTCCACGATCTTAATCACCTCGTCCACTGTGGCTTCACGCTTCATTCCACTGCCGTCGTCGATCTGCAACACACACACACACACACACACACACGAACATAAGCATATAACACAGATAAAGTGCACTAAAGCATGCAGAAAAACATTGGATATAAAAGCATCGTATGAATCACACAATTCATGTTAGTGTTTTCTCACTGACAGAAACCAGAAGCTCAAAGAAAGTTCAGTTTCGCATCTGTAATTACAGCTTTCCTGTGCAGTGATTCAGCTCATCGATATGATCTTTCCAGCATGACTTTAACGCACCATATGCTGCTTATAATATCCCACAATTCTGTGTGTGATCCCGTGAAAGTTGAGCTGAAGAAAAGAATGGCGTCTGAAAACTGCAGTCAATGTTTCTGCCCACTTTCTTCAACTTTAGACTCAATTTCTAGCAAGAACCAGAGCCGTCTTCGGAGAGCCTGGCCACTCCCTATTAAGTCCTATTGTACCGAATTTTGGTTGTAGTTCCACCAGAGCTCCACTGGGGGCGATCGCCATGAGTGCAGACTGAATGGGAGTCTATGGGGCTAGACGGCTAAATTTGTCTCTTTCACCCGATTGCCGTTGAGAAATCTCAGATTTGATTGTAGGTTTTGCAAGTTCAACATGGGTTATAGGTCGACAGTTGAATGAACAGTACAGTACTTGTGTCCTTTCGATTTCTTACAGGTTGAGTTATTGTTGCCCATAACACGCTAGCATTCTGCTAATGAACGCTGATTGGTCAGTGAAGGACTGATTACGACCAGAGATACCGCTTGATGGCATCGTGGCGTCCGAAGCGGGACCAGAATGTTAAGGCGGACTTTTTTAAGTTTAAGTTAAGTTTTTTTTTTTCAACGCAACTTTTTTTTTTTGGTTGCTGCCACTTTAATCTGCCTATGGTTATGGGTTAGGGTTAGTTATGCATGTACTGTGAAATTTACACGGAAAATAAATTGAATTTGAGTACTTGTGTTATTCTTGTGTTAGGAAATACAGGATACATATGGTATAGTATTGCCACCTTAAAAAAAATACCACCACCAATGTCCAGAAAAGAAAAGAAAGTGCAGAGCGCGAAAGCACCAAAGTGACTGAAGGATTGCCGTAAAGCAGTATCTCTGGTCGTACGATGTGTGTGACGTCATTGACATTTTAAAAGACTTTTTAAAGCAAATAAGTGACTCTAAAAAATCTAACACCCAGCAATGTGTAATTTCTTTGCATCTCCTTTCGAATACAACATTCACATTACTAGACAAAACATTATATCCTGAGTAAAGTGGATTTTGAGGGGTATAGCGCCATAGACCTCCATTCATTCTGCACTCGTCCTGTGAGCGCCCTCATGTGGAGCCAGAGTGGAACTGCACTCGTCCTGTGAGCGCCCTCATGTGGAGCCAGAGTGGAACTGCACTCGTCCTGTGAGCGCCCTCATGTGGAGCCAGAGTGGAACTGCACTCATCCTGTGAGCGCCCTCATGTGGAGCCAGAGTGGAACTGCACTCGTCCTGTGATCGCCCTCATGTGGAGCCAGAGTGGAACTGCACTCGTCCTGTGAGCGCCCTCATGTGGAGCCAGAGTGGAACTGCACTCGTCCTGTGAGCGCCCTCATGTGGAGCCAGAGTGGAACTGCACTCGTCCTGTGAGCGCCCTCATGTGGAGCCAGAGTGGAACTGCAACCAGTTCAGAAGCCGGAAGTTTACTGAGAGTGGAGGTTCTCCCCTTATTAGACATTCTCTGCAAGAGCTCAGTTTGTGACAGACAGATGTAGATCTCCTCCATAACTGATGAAACAGCGGACTCGAGGCCTGATGATGTCGCTCTCCAGCGCGCGCTCGTTACAGGAACATGTGCGTCTGATGTCTGTCGTTACATTAAAAAGAAACTAGCAGCTAATGAACGTCTTTCTTCACGGTGCTGTGGATTCAGAACCGACGGGTGAATCGCGTTCACGGTCCATGACGAGCTCACACTCATCAGAAGGGGGACAATGACGTCATCAGTGTGTGTGTGTGTGTGTGTGTGTGTGTGTTTGTTTGTGTGTGTGTGTGCGCGTGAACGTGTGAGGCTCACCTGGAGAGTGCTGACCACCTCCTGCATCTTGGCCCGGCCCAGGTCCAGGAAGCTCTCGATCAGGTCTCCGTCGATGAAGCCTGTGGCCTGCTCCGTCTTACGCTCGGTGTGGAACGACCTCCAGGTGGCGCTAGTCAAGGACTCAACAGGTCAAATACACAGTTCAAGCCCAAGAGTGTCAATTCAGCAAACACACACACACACACACACTCTCTCTCTCTCTCTCTCACACACACACTCTCTCTCTCTCTCTCACACACACACTCTCTCTCTCTCTCTCACACACACACACATTCTCTCTCTCTCACACACACACGTGATAACGCAGCACGTCTCTGAGATTGTGTGTTAAAGGATATAAGCTGTGCTCAATCTTGCCGACACTCTTGATGACCTTGTTGAGTCGGTTCTGTAGATCCAGCAGTAAACTGTACCAGCCCTCCGACAGAGACGTCACCAAACCTCAAACACAGAGAGAAACTGTCATAAAAACTCACATTCACACACACACGACCAACATCATGGTGCTGGTATATAGATCATGACGTGGTTCTTTTACTTGAAATTGAACTGTATATCACGCGGCAGAAACTCACAGCTGTACTCTACACGTGACCTAACCCTAACCTGATGACGTCACAGGGGTGTGTGTGTATGTGTGTGTGTGAGAAGCTCACCGATCATGCCGTTGACGGTGCCGAACAGCACGGACCCCTGTGTGGGAGTTGAGCTCTCGCCCAGGTTCTGCAGGACCAGGGAACCGTGGGAAAACACGTTAACAAACTCGCCCAGGTGGAACAGACCCACTTCCTGCAGATGCTGCCGCTCCTCGTCTGTGGTCGCCGCACTGAACACACACACACACACACTGTTGCTCACAGGACACACACACACTCTTACGGTTCCTCACACTCGCTCAGACAGCATCACATAACGCTCACACGCACTTCCTCACTAGCGCTCACTCGCGGTTCCTCTCTCTCGGTTCCTCACTAGCGCTCACTCGCGGTTCCTCACTAGCGCTCACTCGCGGTTCCTCACTAACTCTCACTCGCGGTTCCTCACTAACGCTCACTCGCGGTTCCTCACTAGGGCTCACTGGCGTTTCCGCACTAGCGCTCACTCGCGGTTCCTCTCTCTCGGTTCCTCACTAGCGCTCACTCGCGGTTCCTCTCTCTAGGTTCCTCACTAGCGCTCACTCGCGGTTCCTCTCTCTCGGTTCCGCACTAGCGATCACTCGCGGTTCCGCACTAGCGCTCACTCGCGGTTCCTCTCTCTCGGTTCCTCACTAGCGCTCACTCGCGGTTCCTCTCTCTCGGTTCCTCACTAGCGCTCATTCGCGGTTCCTCACTAGCGCTCACTCGCGGTTCCTCACTAACGCTCACTCGCGTTTCCTCACTAGCGCTCACTCGCGGTTCCTCTCTCTCGGTTCCTCACTAGTCAAGTCAAGTCAAGTCATCTTCATTTATATAGCGCTTTTAACAATGTAGATTGTCTCAAAGCAGCTTTACAGAGATAAATGTATAATTTAACGTAAGATTGTTTTGGCTTTATAGCGGTTCTTTAATAAAGTTATTTTCCAGCTAAAGTTAGTTTTGATTGATTCGCTTCCGTCGCAACGATCATTTGTTTTTAAATTAGGGCCGCCAAGACGACACCATTCTCTCTACACAGACTTTAAACGCGAACCTGTGAGAAACGCTGATGGCGTTCAGATGCGCATTAAGAACAGGTTCTATAGTTAACGTGTGTGTCCGTGTGTGTCACTAGCGCTCACTCGCGGTTCCTCACTAGCGCTCACTCGCGGTTCCTCACTCGCGGTTCCTCACTAGCGCTCACTCGCGGTTCCTCACTAACGCTCACTCGCGGTTCCTTTCTCTCGGTTCCTCACTAGCGCTCACTCGCGGTTCCTCACTCGCGGTTCCTCACTAGCGCTCACTCGCGGTTCCTCACTAACGCTCACTCGCGGTTCCTTTCTCTCGGTTCCTCACTAGCGCTCACTCGCGGTTCCTCACTAACGCTCACTCGCGGTTCCTTTCTCTCGGTTCCTCACTAGCGCTCACTCGCGGTTCCTCACTCGCGGTTCCTCACTAGCGCTCACTCGCGGTTCCTCACTAGCGCTCACTAGCGGGTCCTCTCTCTCGGTTCCTCACTAGTGCTCACTCGCGGTTCCTCACTAGCGCTCACTCGCGGTTCCTCTCTCTCAGTTCCTCACTCGCGGTTCCTCACTAGCGCTCACTCGCGGTTCCTCTCTCTCAGTTCCTCACTCGCGGTTCCTCACTAGCGCTCACTCGTGGTTCCTCTCTCTCGGTTCCTCACTAGCACTCACTCGCGGTTCCTCACTAGCGCTCACTCGCGGTTCCTCTCTCTCGGTTCCTCTCTCGCGGTTCCTCTCTCTCGGTTCCTCACTCGCGGTTCCTCTCTCACGGTTCCTCACTCGCGGTTCCTCACCAGTGATGGGAATAACGGCGTTATAAATAAACGGCGTTACTAACGGCGTTATTTTTGTCAGTAACGAGTAATCAAACTAATTACTGTTTCCTCCGTTACAACGCCGTTGCCGTTACTGTCAATAAAAATGCGGCGTTACTATAATTGAGCTCACTGAAGCGGTTTTCATCCGAGTGGGCTCTCTGTGTGTGTGTGTGTGTTTATGAGGCGCCGGACTGGACAAAAGCGAGGCGAATGCTGCGAGCCAGCGCGCTCGACAGTGCGCGAGAGAGACCGAGTGTGTCCGAGAACGCGCTCGACAGTGCGCGAGAGAGACCGAGTGTGTCCGAGAACGCGCTCGACATTGCGCGACAGAGACCGAATGTGTCCGAGCGCAACGAGCATAAATACTTTATTTATAAATAAATTACACATTTCAGCATTAGAATAATCTCTGTAGCATATTGGTATCATATGCAATGTTTTAATTAGTTTATATAGCCTAACATAAACTCCAAAATAACCTGCAGGGAACGTTCAAACATGGCTATTTGTTTGACCGGTTGTTGTGCGGCAAAAACGACTAGAATTTGGCTAACCTCTGATGATGACGTTCTCTGTAGGTTATAAAAATAAAGCCCCAAAAGATTATAAAGATTATATTTTATTATTATTATTTATGTTGGTACATTGTTCAGTATTATATTGAGAGCTTGCTTTTGTTAAACTTAATATTGTGAGGAAGAAAATACTTCAAGTAGGCAATACAGTCTACCTGTTGTAAAGGTGTGTGTTTTATCATTTTAATGATATGCACTAGTGTATGTGTATGTAGGCTATATTTTCTATTACTATTTATTTTTTTTTGGTACATTTCTTAAGAAGCATGTTCTATTTAGTGTCCATTTAATTCATTTAACATTTCATATTGGGGGTATCCAAGAAATTTCTTATATTTAAACTTTTTAAAAACATTTTTTTTAAGTAACGCAATAGTTACTTTCCCTGGTAATTAGTTACTTTTGTAATGATGTAATTCAGTTACTAACGCAGTTACTTTTTGTGAGAAGTAACTAGTAACTATAACTAATTACTTTTTTAAAGTAACGTACCCAACACTGTTCCTCACTAGCGCTCACTCGCGGTTCCTCACTCGTGGTTCCTCACTAGAGCTCACTCGCGGTTCCTCTCTCTCGGTTCCTCACTAGCGCTCACTCGCGGTTCCTCACTCGTGGTTCCTCACTAGCGCTCACTCGCGGTTCCTCTCTCTCGGTTCCTCTCTCGCGGTTCCTCTCTCTCGGTTCCTCTCTCTCGGTTCCTCTCTCACGGTTCCTCACTCGCGGTTCCTCTCTCGCGGTTCCTCACTTGCGGTTCCTCACTCGTGGTTCCTCACTTGCGCTCACTCGCGGTTCCTCACTAGCGCTCACTCGCGGTTCCTCTCTCGCGGTTCCTCTCTCTCGGTTCCTCACTCGCAGTTCCTCACTCGCGGTTCCTCACTCGCGGTTCCTCACTAGCGCTCACTCGCGGTTCCTCACTCGCAGTTCCTCACTAGCGCTCACTCGCGGTTCCTCTCTCTCGCTCACACGTGGTTCCTCACATGAGCACTGCACATGACACACTCGTTTCCAGTGGAGAGTAGCCCAGTACTGGAGCTGCATGGAGTTATGATCATACACGTATGTGGAAAATTCGGCTTCGTATGCGTTGAAATATTTGAACTTCTACGGCTAGACCGTCTGTGATGTATTCTAATCAAAACTATAAGCAAGAAACTAGAATTACCAAAATTAACACTTTAACGTTATTCTGTAAACACTATTTCTGTAAAATGGCAGTTATTAATAATTATGGCAGAAATAATTATATAATAATTATTAAATCAATATTTATGTTGATTAGCTTTATAAAATCTACTGTTTTTATTTTAAATGTACTGAGGGTCATATATTTTGTGTGGATTTATTCACACATGCATTACATTCATTAAAATCATTAATTTGACCATGGTAATAAGTAGAAGGGTAACGGTTGCTTCACGACCAATTTCAAAGTTGCGTGCGACTGCCAATAGGGGGCGAAATGCGATAATCGTGTGCAAATGTGTGCAGTGGAAAGGCGGCTTGAAGCTCGGGTCGGGTTAGGGTTAGGGTTAGGGTTACTGGTTCTGTTGGTCAATGCGGAGAAAATGAGCTGAACCGATGTCAAATCTTTCATCCTTGTGCGAAATTCCTATTGAAATGACTGGATATATTCTCTGAGCCTGTATAAATGTGAGCGCTCCTTCAGACGCCTGTCAGTCACATCTAACATCGATCATTCAGGGTGTGATGATGCCCTCGATCTGTTACCTGTCCTTCTGGCAGACGAACAGGTTGAACGCATTCTCGGCTCCGAGGAAGTTGTCATCATCCAGGATTTCGACAGCACTCATCCAGTTTGGATTGAAATCACGGGCAATCTAATGAAAAGACAACAGTAAGAGGAAATTAAGCTTCCTTCCGACCAGAACCGCAGCAGAACCCCCAGAATGCAGTGCGTCAGCGGTCACCTCCTCGAAGCTGCCCTCCATGGGCTTGTATGCTAGCAGGAGCACCGAGCGCATCAGGTCCCCCACCAGGATGAAGTCGCCCTTCGTCTTCAGATACAGAGCCATGATGTTATTATAGTGGTTACACTCCGTCCGCAGCTCCTTCTCTGCCGTCCACTCGTACAGACGCACCTGCGCAGACACACACGTTAGCGGAGGACACACGATAGCTAGCGGTGGAGACACGTGTTAGACACGTTAGCGGCGGACACACACGTTAGTGGCGGAGACACGTGTTAGACACGTTAGCGGCGGACACACGTAAGCGGCGGAGACACGTGTTAGACATGTTAGCGGCGGACACACGCGTTAGTGGCGGAGACATGTGTTAGACACGTTAGCGGCGGACACACACGTTAGTGGCGGAGACACGTGTTAGACACGTTAGCGGCGGACACACGTAAGCGGCGGAGACACGTGTTAGACACGTTAGCGACGGACACACACGTTAGTGGCGGAGACACGTGTTAGACACGTTAGCGGCGGACACACACGTTAGTGGCGGAGACACGTGTTAGACACGTTAGCGGCGGACACACACGTTAGTGGCGGAGACACGTGTTAGACACGTTAGCGGCAGACACACACGTTAGTGGCGGAGACACGTGTTAGACACGTTAGCGGCGGACACCCGTAAGCGGCGGAGACACGTGTTAGACACGTTAGCGACGGACACACACGTTAGTGGCGGAGACACGTGTTAGACACGTTAGCGGCGGACACACACGTTAGTGGCGGAGACACGTGTTAGACACGTTAGCGGCGGACACACACGTTAGTGGCGGAGACACGTGTTAGACACGTTAGCGGCGGACACACACGTTAGTGGCGGAGACACGTGTTAGACACGTTAGCGACGGACACACACGTTAGTGGCGGAGACACGTGTTAGACACGTTAGCGGCGGACACACACGTTAGTGGCGGAGACACGTGTTAGACATGTTAGCGACGGACACACACGTTAGTGGCGGAGACACGTGTTAGACACGTTAGCGGCGGACACCCGTAAGCGGCGGAGACACGTGTTAGACACGTTAGCGGCGGACACACACGTTAGTGGCGGAGACACGTGTTAGACACGTTAGCGGCGGACACACACGTTAGTGGCGGAGACACGTGTTAGACACGTTAGCGGCGGACACCCGTAAGCGGCGGAGACACGTGTTAGACACGTTAGCGGCGGACACACACGTTAGTGGCGGAGACACGTGTTAGACACGTTAGCGGCGGACACACACGTTAGTGGCGGAGACACGTGTTAGACACGTTAGCGGCGGACACCCGTAAGCGGCGGAGACACGTGTTAGACACGTTAGCGGCGGACACACACGTTAGTGGCGGAGACACGTGTTAGACACGTTAGCGGCGGACACACACGTTAGCGGCGGAGACACGTGTTAGACACGTTAGCGGCGGACACCCGTAAGCGGCGGAGACACGTGTTAGACACGTTAGCGGCGGACACACACGTTAGTGGCGGAGACACGTGTTAGACACGTTAGCGGCGGACACACACGTTAGTGGCGGAGACACGTGTTAGACACGTTAGCGGCGGACACACACGTTAGTGGCGGAGACACGTGTTAGACACGTTAGCGGCGGACACACACGTTAGTGGCGGAGACACGTGTTAGACACGTTAGCGGCGGACACACACGTTAGTGGCGGAGACACGTGTTAGACACGTTAGCGGCGGACACACACGTTAGTGGCGGAGACACGTGTTAGACACGTTAGCGACGGACACACACGTTAGTGGCGGAGACACGTGTTAGACACGTTAGCGGCGGACACACACGTTAGTGGCGGAGACACGTGTTAGACACGTTAGCGGCGGACACACACGTTAGTGGCGGAGACACGTGTTAGACACGTTAGCGACGGACACACACGTTAGTGGCGGAGACACGTGTTAGACACGTTAGCGGCGGACACACACGTTAGTGGCGGAGACACGTGTTAGACACGTTAGCGGCGGACACACACGTTAGTGGCGGAGACACGTGTTAGACACGTTAGCGGCGGACACACACGTTAGTGGCGGAGACACGTGTTAGACACGTTAGCGGCGGACACACACGTTAGTGGCGGAGACACGTGTTAGACACGTTAGCGGCGGACACACACGTTAGTGGCGGAGACACGTGTTAAGACACGTTAGCGGCGGACACACACGTTAGTGGCGGAGACACGTGTTAGACACGTTAGCGGCGGACACACACGTTAGTGGCGGAGACACGTGTTAGACACGTTAGCGGCGGACACACACGTTAGTGGCGGAGACACGTGTTAGACACGTTAGCGGCAGACACACACATTAGTGGCGGAGACACATGTTAAGACACGTTAGCGGCAGACACACACATTAGTGGCGGAGACACATGTTAAGACACGTTAGCGGCGAGATGCACGCTAGCGACACGTTAGCCTGGCTAGACACATTAGTGGCCTTATAAAAAGACACACGTTAGCAGCGGACACACACGTTAGTGGCGGAGACACTTGTTAGTGTTAACAACACGTTAGCGGCGGAGACACGTTAGCGGCGAGATGCACGCTAGCGACACGTTAGCACAGTTACACACATTAGTGGCCTTATAAAAAGACACACGTTAGCAGCGGACACACACGTTAGTGGCGGAGACACTTGTTAGTGTTAACAACGCGTTAGCGGCGGAGACACGTTAGCGGCGAGATGCACGCTAGCGACACGTTAGCACAGTTACACACATTAGTGGCCTTATAAAAAGACACACGTTAGTGCCGGAGATACACGTTTGCGGAGGAGACACACGCTAGAGGCGGGAAGGAGATGCGCTGAAGAGCGTGACAGGGCCAAACTCACGGTGCTGTTGATGCTGGCCAGCAGTTTGCCGTTAAACTCCACCATCGAGTAAACGGCACCTTTAACCTCCTTCTCTGCCACCGTCTGCAGTTTACCTAAGAGTACAGAGAGAACAGCACATATGATTACACACACTCACAGACATGTAAAAGACACAAATCAAGGGTTTTCAGTCTATTATGATCATCTTCAGTTCTAAAGGTTTCTGTATAAAGACCCTATTTATACTGTGGAAAAAAAAATCATATACTAATAATGTCAAAATATTACTTGGAAAATATTTGGTTTCTATTAAGTTACATATATTTTTTCTTTTCACTATAGTACTGTTTAGGGCTGGTCCGAATACCATTTTTTGAGCTTCGAAGCTTCGGTAGTAATGGGCATCGAATATTAGAAGCTTCGGACAGACGGTGCTGAACATATTTTCTCAGAAACAGCTTTTTCTCTCTAATAAAGGCAGTAATCTCTATGTGTCTGTATGTCCGTTTGCATTTTCATTATTTCGAGAACCATTAATCCAATCGACTTCACAAGGGAGTGCATTTGGTGCAATATAGATGGACACGCGAGACGCGACACGTTCAGAATTAATACACTTTTAGTAAACTACAGAACAGCGCGAGCGGGAAGCGGCGCACCTCACGCGGGCAGAGAACGCGTCCGAGAACGGACACGCACACACACAGGTCTGTTAAATTAAGCAATACTTTGACTAACAAATTAGTGACACAGTAAAGGGTAGATTTAAATAAAGAAAAACAAAATTTAAATAAAGAAAAACGAAATTTAAATAAAGAAAAACGAAATTTAAATAAAGAAAAATGAAATTTAAATAAAGAAAAACGAAATTTAAATAAAGAAATTAAACGAAATTTAAATAAAGAAAAATGAAATTTAAATAAAGAAAAAAGAAATTAAGTTAAATTAAAAAACGAGATTAATTTAGATTGATAATAACGGGTAAAAAGTCTAATACATTTTGTTTCTATTATTCTATTTTCCACAATGTCAAAGCAACACAGCTTAACCCAAAACACAAGCTCAGACATGCACTTCGTCCAATCAAACTCCGCTGTTCTGCGCTCTAGCCAGAGAACACTCCCGTTGCTGGAACACTTGCGGTTCTATTTCTAGAACGCGTTTTCCGCGTGGCTCGAGCCGCGCCTGAGAGACGCGTGTCTTACGCAGGCAGTGTGCAAACTCCAGCCTGTTAACATGGGAGCCAAAATAAAAACGTCCATGCCACGCAGTCAGTGTGTCGCCGGCCTTATTCAAGCGCGAATGAGAAGCGTTTCACGGGGGATCCCAGATGTGAAAAAAAAAAGAAAAAAAGAATATTCGAACCAACATAAACCAATATATAAACCAACCCACCGAACGAATATTCGGGTCCAGCCCTAGTACTGTTAGAAATATTTATTCACTCATTTACTTATTTTAACCTTGTTTTATTTTTTATTCACGTTTATATTTATGTTTATTTTTTTTCAATTAACTTTTTTACACAGTTTTTCTCTAAACATTTCCACAGATCCCACTTTGAAAACCCCTGACCTAGAACACACCATTTATATGATTTCATTTTTGAATGGAAATTGACTTTTTTCTTTTTGATTGTGGGAATTTAGTTGCATTTCCAAATATTAATAAGAAATGGTAAAACTTCACATTCATAATTGAAAAAGCCACAATATTTGTAGAAACATGTAATAACCCTGTAGAGAATGGTGGTGTTTTTGAGGTTACCGTCAGTGTAGTGGAAGACGATGATGCGGCCCTGCTTAGGCTCCGCCTCCTCTGGATACACCATGGCTGTGCCGACGATGAAGTAGACGGCCGGATCCCGGCCCAGCTTACAGGAGACCATGCTGAGTGCGTACTCGTTCTGCAGGAACTGATGCGCGTGCAGCACTGCGGGAGAGGAGCGTTAGTCCGCACACACACACACACACACACACACACACTCAAACACACTTACCCTCGAACGTGTGCTGATCCACCACCAGCAGACTGTGCACCTCCACCTCCTCCCCGAACGACGTCTCGTGAGGCGACGTGCTGCTGGGAAACAGCTTACTGGAGCTCACACTGCTGGAGAGAGCCTGCCACACACACAAACACACACACAAACACTACTTACTGGAGCTCACACTGCTGGACAGAGCCTGCGCACGCACACACATACAGAGCTTCTGTGATGCACTTCTGCATCCACAGAACATCCCTTTACTGCACTCACTCACAGCACTTGCTCACTCACTCACTGCGGTCGCTCACTCACTGACTTACTGCACTCGCTCACTCACTGCACTCGCTCACTCACTGCACTCACTCACTCACTGCACTCGCTCACTCACTGCACTCACTCACTCGCTCACTGCACTCACTCACTCACTCACTCACTCACTGCACTCACTCACTCACGCACTCACTCACTCACTCGCTCACTGCACTCGCTCACTCACTCACTCGCTCACTCACTGCGGTCGCTCACTCACTGCACTCGCTCACTCACTGCACTCGCTCACTCACTGCACTCGCTCACTCGCTCACTGCACTCGCTCACTGCACTCGCTCACTCACTGCACTCGCTCACTCACTGCACTCACTCACTCACTCACTGCACTCGCTCACTCACTCACTCGCTCACTGCACTCGCTCACTCACTGCACTCGCTCACTCACTGCACTCACTCACTCGCTCACTGCACTCGCTCACTGCACTCGCTCACTCACTGCACTCGCTCACTCACTGCACTCACTCACTCACTCACTCACTCACTGCACTCGCTCACTCACTGCACTCACTCACTCGCTCACTGCACTCGCTCACTCACTCGCTCACTCACTCACTCACTGCACTCGCTCACTCACTCACTCGCTCACTGCACTCGCTCACTCACTCACTGCACTCGCTCACTCACTGCACTCACTCACTCACTGCACTCACTCACTCACTGCACTCACTCACTCACTGCACTCGCTCACTCACTGCACTCGCTCACTCACTGCACTCACTCACTCGCTCACTGCACTCGCTCACTGCACTCGCTCACTCCACTCGGTCGCTCGCTCACTGACTTACTGCACTCGCTCACTCACTGCACTCGCTCACTCACTGCACTCACTCACTCGCTCACTGCACTCGCTCACTCACTGCACTCGCTCACTCACTGCACTCACTCACTCGCTCACTGCACTCGCTCACTCACTGCACTCACTTACTCACTGCACTCGCTCACTCACTGCACTCACTCACTCGCTCACTGCACTCGCTCACTCACTCACTGCACTCGCTCACTCACTCACTCGCTCACTGACTGCACTCACTCGCTCGCTCACTGCACTCACTCACTCACTGCACTCACTCACTCGCTCACTGCACTCGCTCACTCACTCGCTCACTGCACTCGCTCACTCGCTCACTGCACTCGCTCACTCGCTCACTGCACTCGCTCACTCGCTCACTGCACTCGCTCACTCACTCACTCACTCACTCACTCACTCACTCACTCACTCGCTCGCTCACTCACTCACTCGCTCACTGCACTCACTGCACTCACTCACTCGCTCACTGCACTCGCTCACTGCACTCGCTCACTCGCTCACTGCACTCGCTCACTCACTCACTCGCTCACTGACTGCACTCACTCGCTCGCTCACTGCACTCACTCACTCACTGCACTCACTCACTCGCTCACTGCACTCGCTCACTCACTCACTCGCTCACTGCACTCGCTCACTCACTCGCTCACTGCACTCACTCACTCGCTCACTGCACTCGCTCACTCGCTCACTGCACTCGCTCACTCACTCACTCACTCACTCACTCACTCACTCACTCACTCGCTCGCTCACTCACTCACTCGCTCACTGCACTCACTGCACTCACTCACTCGCTCACTGCACTCGCTCACTCGCTCACTGCACTCGCTCACTCACAGCACTTGCTCACTCACTGCACTCGCTCACTGACTTACTGCACTCGCTCACTCACTGCACTCGCTCACTCACTGCACTCGCTCACTCACTCACTCGCTCACTCACTGCACTCGCTCACTGCACTCGCTCACTCACTCACTGCACTCACTCACTGCACTCACTCACTCACTGCACTCACTCGCTCACTGCACTCGCTCACTCACTCACGCACTCACTCACTCGCTCACTGCACTCACTCACTCACTCACTGCACTCACTGCACTCGCTCACTGCACTCGCTCACTCACTCACTGCACTCGCTCACAGCACTCACTCACTCACTCACAGCACTCGCTCACTCACTGCACTCGCTCACTCACTGCACTCGCTCACTCACTGCACTCGCTCACTCACTGCACTCGCTCACTCACTGCACTCGCTCACTCGCTCACTGCACTCGCTCACTCACTGCACTCGCTCACTCACTCACTCGCTCACTCACTCACTCGCTCACTGCACTCGCTCACTCACTCACTCACTCACTCACTGCACTCACTCACTCACTCACTCACTCACTGCACTCACTCACTGCACTCACTGCACTCACTCACTGCACTCGCTCACTCGCTCGCTCACTGCACGCGCTCACTCACTCACTCACTCACTCACTGCACTCGCTCACTCACTGCACTCACTCACTCGCTCACTGCACTCGCTCACTCACTGCACTCGCTCACTCACTGCACTCACTCACTCACTGCACTCACTCACTCGCTCACTGCGCTCACTCACTCGCTCACTCACTCACAGCACTCACTCGCTCACTCGCTCACTCACTGCACTCGCTCACTCACTCACTCACTCACTCACTCACTGCACTCGCTCACTCACTCACAGCACTCACTCGCTCACTCACTGCACTCGCTCGCTCACTCACTCAGCACTCGCTCGCTCACTCGCTCACTGCACTCGCTCACTCACTCGCTCACTGCACTAGCTCACTGCACTCACTCACTCGCTCACTCACAGCACTTGCTCAACTCACTCACTCACTCACTCACTCACTCACTGACTGCACTCGCTCACTCACTCACTCACTCACTCACAGCACTTGCTCACTCACTCACTGCGGTCGCTCCACTCGGTCGCTCGCTCACTGACTCACTTGCTCACTCACTCACTCACGGCACTCGCTCACTCACTTGCTCCCTGGACTCACTCACTCACTCACAGCACTTGCTCACTGGACTCACTCACTCACTTACAGCACTCACTCACTCACTCACAGCACTCACTCACTCACTGCACTCGCTCACTCACTGCACTCGCTCACTCACTGCACTCGCTCACTCACTGCACTCGCTCACTCACTGCACTCACTCACTCGCTCACTGCACTCGCTCACTCACTGCACTCGCTCACTCACTCACTCGCTCACTGCACTCGCTCACTCACTGCACTCACTCACTCACTCACTCACTCACTCACTCACTCACTCACTCACTCACTGCACTCACTCACTCACTCACTGCACTCGCTCACTCGCTCACTGCACTCGCTCACTCACTCACTCACTCACTCACTCACTCACTCACTGCAATCGCTCACTCACTGCACTCACTCACTCGCTCACTGCACTCGCTCACTCACTCACTGCACTCACTCACTCACTGCACTCACTCACTCACTGCACTCACTCACTCACTGCACTCGCTCACTCACTCACTCACTGCACTCGCTCACTCACTCACAGCACTCACTCGCTCACTCGCTCACTCACTCACTGCACTCGCTCACTTACTCACTCACTCACTGCACTCGCTCACTCACTCACTCACTCACTCACTCACTCACTCACTCACTCACTCACTGCACTCACTCACTCACTGCACTCACTCACTCGCTCACTGCACTCGCTCACTTACTCACTCACTCACTGCACTCGCTCACTCACTCACAGCACTCACTCGCTCACTCACTGCACTCGCTCGCTCACTCACTCAGCACTCGCTCGCTCACTCACTCACTGCACTCGCTCACTGCACTCGCTCACTCACTCACTCACTGCACTAGCTCACTGCACTCACTCACTCGCTCACTCACAGCACTTGCTCAACTCACTCACTCACTCACTCACTCACTCACTCACTGACTGCACTCGCTCACTCACTCACTCACTCACAGCACTTGCTCACTCACTCACTGCGGTCGCTCCACTCGGTCGCTCGCTCACTGACTCACTTGCTCACTCGCTCACTCACTTGCTCCCTGGACTCACTCACTGCACTTGCTCACTGGACTCACTCACTCACTTACAGCACTCACTCACTCACTCACAGCACTCACTCGCGCACTCGCTCACAGCACTTGCTCACTCACTCACTGCGGTCGCTCCACTCGGTCGCTCGCTCACTGACTTACTGCACTCGCTCACTCACTGCACTCGCTCACTCACTGCACTCGCTCACTCACTGCACTCGCTCACTCACTCACTGCACTCACTCACTCGCTCACTGCACTCGCTCACTCACTCACTCACTCACTGCACTCACTCGCTCACTGCACTCACTCACTCACTCACTCACTGCACTCGCTCACTCACTCACTCGCTCACTGCACTCGCTCACTCACTCACTCACTCACTCACTGCACTCGCTCACTCACTGCACTCACTCACTCGCTCACTCACTGCACTCGCTCACTCACTTCACTTCACTCACTCACTGCACTCACTCACTCACTCACTGCACTCACTCACTCACTGCACTCACTCACTCACTCACTCACTCACTCACTGACTGCACTCGCTCACTGCACTCGCTCACTCACTCACTCACTCACAGCACTTGCTCACTCACTCACTGCGGTCGCTCCACTCGGTCGCTCGCTCACTCACTCACTCACGGCACTCGCTCACTCACTTGCTCCCTGGACTCACTCACTCACTCACAGCACTTGCTCACTGGACTCACTCACTCACTTACAGCACTCACTCACAGCACTCACTCACTCACTGCACTCGCTCACTCACTGCACTCGCTCACTCACTGCACTCGCTCACTCACTGCACTCGCTCACTCGCTCACTGCACTCGCTCACTCACTGCACTCGCTCACTCACTCACTTGCTCACTGCACTCGCTCACTCACTGCACTCACTCACTCACTCACTCACTCACTCACTCACTCACTCACTCACTCACTCACTCACTCACTCACTCACTCGCTCACTCGCTCACTGCACTCGCTCACTCACTCACTCACTGCACTCACTCACTCGCTCACTGCACTCACTCACTCGCTCACTGCACTCGCTCACTCACTCACTGCACTCGCTCACTCACTGCACTCACTCACTCACTGCACTCACTCACTCACTCACTGCACTCGCTCACTCACTCGCTCACTCACTCACAGCAATCACTCGCTCACTCGCTCACTCACTGCACTCGCTCACTTACTCACTCACTCACTCACTGCACTCGCTCACTCACTCGCTCACTCACTCACTCACTCACTCACTCACTGCACTCACTCACTGCACTCACTCACTCACTCACTCGCTCACTGCACTCGCTCACTTACTCACTCACTCACTGCACTCGCTCACTCACTCACAGCACTCACTCGCTCACTCACTGCACTCGCTCGCTCACTCACTCAGCACTCGCTCGCTCACTCACTCACTGCACTCGCTCACTGCACTCACTCACTCGCTCACTCACAGCACTTGCTCCACTCACTCACTCACTCACTGACTGCACTCGCTCACTACACTCGCTCACTCACTCACTCACTCACAGCACTTGCTCACTCACTCACTGCGGTCGCTCCACTCGGTCGCTCGCTCACTGACTCACTTGCTCACTCGCTCACTCACTTGCTCCCTGGACTCACTCACTGCACTTGCTCACTGGACTCACTCACTCACTTACAGCACTCACTCACTCACTCACAGCACTCACTCGCTCACTCACTCACTGCACTCGCTCACAGCACTTGCTCACTCACTCACTGCACTCACTCACTCGCTCACTGCACTCGCTCACTTACTCACTCACTCACTGCACTCGCTCACTCACTCACAGCACTCACTCGCTCACTCACTGCACTCGCTCGCTCACTCACTCAGCACTCGCTCGCTCACTCACTCACTGCACTCGCTCACTGCACTCGCTCACTCACTGCACTCGCTCACTCACTGCACTCGCTCACTCACTGCACTCGCTCACTCACTGCACTCGCTCACTCACTCACTCGCTCACTGCACTCGCTGCACTCACTCGCTCGCTCACTGCACTCACTCACTCACTGCACTCACTCACTCACTGCACTCGCTCACTCACTCACTCGCTCACTGCACTCGCTCACTCACTCACTCGCTCACTCACTCACTCACTCACTCACTGCACTCGCTCACTCACTCACTGCACTCGCTCACTCACTTCACTTCACTCACTCACTCACTCACTGCACTCACTCACTCACTGCACTCACTGCACTCGCTCACTCACTCACAGCACTCACTCGCTCACTCACTCACTGCACTCGCTCACTCACTCACAGCACTCGCTCGCTCACTCACAGCACTCGCTCACTCACTCACTCACTGCACTCGCTCACTCACTCACTCACTGCACTCACTCACTCGCTCAACTCACTCACTCACTCACTCACTCACTCACTCACTCACAGCACTTGCTCACTGGACTCACTCACTCACTTACAGCACTCACTCACAGCACTCACTGTGGTTGCTCCACTCGGTCGCTCCACTCGGTCGCTCGCTCACTCACTGCACTCGCTCACTCACTCACTCACTGCACTAGCTCACTGCACTCACTCACTCACTCACTTGCTCAACTCACTCACTCACTCACTCACTCACTCACTCACTGCACTCACTCACTGCACTCACTCACTCGCTCACTGCACTCGCTCACTTACTCACTCACTCACTGCACTCGCTCACTCACTCACAGCACTCACTCGCTCACTCACTGCACTCGCTCGCTCACTCACTCAGCACTCGCTCGCTCACTCACTCACTGCACTCGCTCACTGCACTCGCTCACTCACTCACTCACTGCACTAGCTCACTGCACTCACTCACTCGCTCACTCACAGCACTTGCTCAACTCACTCACTCACTCACTCACTCACTCACTCACTCACTCACTCACTCACTCACTCACTGCACTCGCTCACTCACTCGCTCACTCACTCACTGCGGTCGCTCCACTCGGTCGCTCACTCGCTCACTCACTTGCTCCCTGGACTCACTCACTCACTTACAGCACTCACTCACTCACTCACAGCACTCACTCGCTCACTCACTCACTGCACTCGCTCACAGCACTTGCTCACTCACTCACTGCGGTCGCTCCACTCGGTCGCTCGCTCACTGACTTACTGCACTCGCTCACTCACTGCACTCGCTCACTCACTGCACTCGCTCACTCACTGCACTCGCTCACTCACTGCACTCGCTCACTGCACTCACTCACTCGCTCACTCGCTCACTGCACTCACTCACTCGCTCACTGCACTCGCTGCACTCACTCGCTCGCTCACTGCACTCACTCACTCACTCACTCGCTCACTGCACTCGCTCACTCACTCACTCGCTCACTGCACTCGCTCACTCACTCACTCACTCACTCACTGCACTCGCTCACTCACTGCACTCACTCACTCGCTCACTCACTGCACTCGCTCACTCACTTCACTTCACTCACTCACTCACTCACTCACTGCACTCACTCACTCACTGCACTCACTGCACTCGCTCACTCACTCACAGCACTCACTCGCTCACTCACTCACTCACTCACTGCACTCGCTCACTCACTCACAGCACTCGCTCGCTCACTCACAGCACTCGCTCACTCACTCGCTCACTGCACTAGCTCACTGCACTCACTCACTCGCTCAACTCACTCACTCACTCACTCACTCACTCACTCACTCACTCACTCACTCACTCACTCACTCACTCACTCACTCACTCACTCACTCACTCACTCACTCACAGCACTTGCTCACTGGACTCACTCACTCACTCACAGCACTCACTGTGGTTGCTCCACTCGGTCGCTCCACTCGGTCGCTCGCTCACTGACTTACTGCATGCACTCACTCACTGCACTCACTCGCTCGCTCACTGCACTCACAGCACTCGCTCTCTGCACGCACTCACTCACTGCACTCACTCGCTCGCTCACTGCACTCACAGCACTCGCTCTCTGCACGCACTCACTCACTCGCTCGCTCACTGCACTCACAGCACTCGCTCTCTGCACGCACTCACTCACTCACTCACTGCACTCTCTCACACACCTGTGTGCTGGCGCTGGGCCGCACCGCTGCTGTTGTTCCACTGGCGTCCTGCATCTCTACTCTACTGGACAGAACTCCGAAACACTGAGACACTTCCTGATAACAGATCCGCCTGCGAGAGACACAAACATTAGCAGAATACACGCATGAACATGAGATACACACACCACATGCTGTACTCATACTCGAGCCAACTACAGCAGAGCAACACCAGTTTACAGTGTCCTTGTTACAGGTTACATTATTTCCTACAGTAAACTAACCCTATAGAGGAAGTACATGTTGTTACTTAATATTAATCATTGTTGCTTAAATGTATAATTACTCTGTATCAAGGACACCATGAAATAAAGTGTAACCGACTAGTGATACTGATGAATTTACTAAATACAGGGTTCATACACATTTTAACCAATACTTTTCCATGACTTTTCGGCACATTTCCATGACTATGTATTCCTGAAAATGTCAGTCGACATTAGAGCTGACACAGAAGCGGCATCAAAACTGGCATTAGCCTACTATATTTACACTTCATTTACAATTGCATAAATAAAGCTATTCAATATTTAAATGATATGATTTATAATTTTAACATTTTAATTAAAAGATACTTTAAATATGAAACTAAAACCACCAGTAGGTGGCGGCAAGTCACTGTCTTAATTGCGAGTTGTTGGAGTAATTTCAACCGATTCGTTCAAACGGCTGATTCATTCAGAAAAACAAGTGATTGTTCATTGAATCGTTAAAATGATTCGTTCAAAACGCGGATTTCATTAAATAAATAAATAATCGATGTCTGTTGGACTACGGCTTCATTATGAAATTCTCGTCGGCGATATAAAGTGAAAATTGACAATATTGTGTCCAAAAAGTAACTCACAATGTCAACTTTATTGTTAATTTAACTGTTGTATAAAATAAATAGCACATTTGCAATTATGCACAGGAAAACGGCACTCTTGCTCATGTGATATTCTAATATGACAACATAATATGATATAAATATAAGACAAAAACTCTTTGGGGACAAACCTATAACTGCACACATCACGCAGTGAAAGCAAGCATGAGAGAAACGCGATGTCAGCTCGCACTCGCAGTGCCTCGTACTTCGTTAAAACAATGATTACAATATCATCATAGTTCATAGACAATATTGCACACTCCTAAGCACATAAAGAATGAACTTACAATTGAACTGACATTTACTCGTTTTCTTCTCTCCTCTCGCGTGCAGGAGACAGACGTAGGCTAATATGCTGCGTATCGTTTCGCATGCGGCCAGAGCTGCAATCCTCTTTCCGCTACATTCTCGACCCACCGGTGCTTGCAAAACTTTAGCATGCTCGTGCCACTTCCCTGGCACCGACTTCGCCTCAGGCAACATCGCAACAAGTGAGTGAATCGGAAGTGAACTGAATGTTATGCCGCCCGAATATAAGGACGTTAAGACAAGTATAGGTCTAAACAGTTTTTGTATTAATCACATATTATGCTGTGTTAAAAAAAAAAATTCCATGACTTTTCCAAAACTTTCTGGGTCTTTCTATTTTTTCAAAACCTTTCCAGGCCTGGAATTTGCATTTTTCAAATTCCATAACTTTTCCAGGTTTTTTCAAAACGTACGAACCCTGCAAATACTCACAAACCATTTGTATGACGTCATAATCTGGCTTAATGAAATAAATGATTTAGAGATTAATCATTGATATGATGTGTTTCCACACACACACACACTCACTTGGGGGACTCGTAGAGCGGCACGGTCCGGATGTGCAGCTTCTGGATCTCGTCGATGGTGCCGATGGTCAGAGTGCTGTTATTGGCCAGAGCCAAACTGGAGCAGAAGGAAGAGAACAAACATGTGATCCTACAACATGCAGCTCAGGCTGAGAGAGAACAGGTGAGTGGGTCTGCTGTACCTGTCGGGGTATCCCTCAGAGTTCAGCGGGCACATGTAGTTCACCTCCTTCAGGTTGACGTTGGAGAACACCAGCTTGTGGTTGCTGGAGTAGATAACGGTGGGTCTGTCGGAGCAGGCGAACACGTTAGATGTGGAGAGCGAGCGGAACGTGCGCAGAACCGTCGGCTGAGTGCCGAGCGTCACCTTCTTACGCTCACTCAAAACACCTGCACAAACAACACACACGTGAAGGGTTAGTTCTCGGGAAAACAACTGTTTTTTATATTAGTTAGTCTAGCAGTTTTTGCTGTGGTATTGAAATTGAAATCACAAATTGTGAATTTTCAACTGGTCTAAAATTCTGGTGTCACAGCAATCTTAGATTACAATACAAGGTTACAGTGGTCTAAAACTGTTTAAGAACAGTGAAGACTTTGGATACGTGTTAGGAATGTAAGTCGCTGGTTGTTAGCAGTGAATGTGTGTGTGTGTAACCTGTCTGAATGTCCAGGCCGAAGTAGAAGAGTGCCCCGTCTCCCAGTGCACACAGCAGATAGTGACTGCCCTCGAACGTGGTCATGAGGATGGAGCGAGGGATGATCTCTACAGGACACAGAACCAGCACTCAGTGAGACACAAAACAACACATTCATGCTTCAGAAGCTTCTCAGATCCATTCAACACATGGCCACTATACCTCCACAACACAGACAACAGCAGCTTCTTAGGGGATGAATTTATAATCATATTTTGCAATGGAATACCAGCATTAGTTGAATATGTTGACTTTAAGTGTGAAAGTAAGTCTTAAAATGTGCTTAAAGTGGTCATGAATTGAGAAGTCAAAATGTCTTTGATCTTTTGACATGTAAGAGGTTATTGCATTTCAGTTTTTAGAACTCAAAACTTCCTCATTAGACCAAAAACAGCTTTTATTGAAACCAAGCTCAGAAAACGACTCCATCCGGATCTGATGACATTATGAGGTAATAATAGTGCGACTAGAAGCGCCTCTGCTGAATCAGATCGACGCCCACTTCTACATCATCACGTCTTTGGCCCCGCCCACCAGTCATTAGTGAGATGAGAGAGAAGAGAGATTCACTGGACTAGAAATAACATTAACTTCCAAAGGATCCTGATGCTGGGAATGTGCTTATTTATTTTCAACCACGTGAAAGTCTTTTATTTGTTTGTTCATTCACTGTGGATTCTTAGGTAAATCAGTTGCAATTTCGGGGCAGGGTTTTTACTGTAAGACATGGACCCGACTAGGGGTGGAACGGATCGCAGGTGATTGTGATCGTACGGACCAGGCCCCACAGTTCGGCACGCATGTGATTCGCGGATTAACTGCTAAATTTAACCATCATAGAGTGAAAGTTTATAGTTTGGACGTGTTTTGTCTTGCCAATTTACACATTCAAACAATTTTAAATGCAGAAGAAGAGGCGAAAATCAGGACTAGAGCTGGGCAATATGACCTAATAAAAAAATCCCAGATTTTTTCATACAAAAATCTGATTTACGATTTAAATAGAATTTTCCCCCCTACTTAAAACACACCTCCGCCCAGCAACTCTCTCTCACACACACCTCCGCCCAACAACTCTCTCACACACACACGCCTCCGCCCAGCAACTCTCTCTCACACACTCCTCCACCCAGCATCTCTCTCTCACACACACCTCCGCCCAGCAACTCTCTCACACACACACACCTCCGCCCAGCAACTCTCTCTCACACACCTCCGCCCAGCAACTCTCTCACACACACACACACACCTCCGCCCAGCAACTCTCTCTCACACACACTCCTCCACCCAGCATCTCTCTCACACACACACCTCCACCCAGCAACTCTCTCACACACACCTCCGCCCAGCAACTCTCTCACACACACACACACACCTCCGCCCAGCAACTCTCTCTCACACACACTCCTCCACCCAGCATCTCTCTCACACACACACACCTCCGCCCAGCAACTCTCTCACACACACACACACCTCCGCCCAGCAACTCTCTCACACACACGCCTCCGCCCAGCATCTCTCTCACACACACACACCTCCGCCCAGCATCTCTCTCTCTCTCACACACACCTCCGCCCAGCATCTCTCACACACACCTCCGCCCAGCATCTCTCTCTCTCACTCACACACACACCTCCGCCCAGCATCTCTCTCTCACACACACACCTCCGCCCAGCATCTCTCTCACACACACACCTCTGCCCAGCATCTCTCTCTCTCACACACACCTCTGCCCAGCATCTCTCTCTCTCACACACACCTCCGCCCAGCATCTCTCTCACACACACACCTCCGCCCAGCATCTCTCCCACACACACACACCTCCGCCCAGCATCTCTCACACACACCTCCGCCCAGCATCTCTCTCTCTCACACACACCTCTGCCCAGCATCTCTCTCTCTCACACACACCTCCGCCCAGCATCTCTCTCACACACACCTCCGCCCAGCATCTCTCCCACACACACACACCTCCGCCCAGCATCTCTCACACACACCTCCGCCCAGCATCTCTCTCACACACACACACCTCCGCCCAGCATCTCTCTCACACACACACACCTCCGCCCAGCATCTCTCTCACACACACACCTCCGCCCAGCATCTCTCTCACACACACACCTCTGCCCAGCATCTCTCACACACACACACCTCCGCCCAGCATCTCTCTCACACACACACCTCCGCCCAGCATCTCTCTCACACACACACACCTCCGCCCAGCATCTCTCTCACACACACCCCTCCGCCCAACATCTCTCTCTCTCTCACACACACACACCTCCGCCCAGCATCTCTCTCACACACACCTCCGCCCAGCATCTCTCTCACACACACACACCTCCGCCCAGCATCTCTCTCACACACACACACCTCCGCCCAGCATCTCTCTCACACACACACCTCCGCCCAGCATCTCTCTCACACACACACCTCTGCCCAGCATCTCTCACACACACACACCTCCGCCCAGCATCTCTCTCACACACACACACACCTCCGCCCAGCATCTCTCTCACACACACACACCTCCGCCCAGCATCTCTCTCACACACACCCCTCCGCCCAACATCTCTCTCTCTCTCACACACACACACCTCCGCCCAGCATCTCTCTCACACACACCTCCGTCCAGCATCTCTCTCACACACACACCTCCGCCCAGCATCTCTCTCACACACACTTCCGCCCAGCATCTCACACACACCTCCGCCCAGCATCTCTCTCACACACACACCTCAGCCCAGCATCTCTCACACACACACACACCTCCGCCCAGCATCTCTCACACACACACGCCTCCGCCCAGCAACTCTCTCTCACACACTCCTCCACCCAGCATCTCTCTCTCACACACACCTCCGCCCAGCAACTCTCTCTCACACACACACCTCCGCCCAGCAACTCTCTCACACACACACACACACCTCCGCCCAGCAACTCTCTCTCACACACACTCCTCCACCCAGCATCTCTCTCACACACACACCTCCACCCAGCAACTCTCTCACACACACCTCCGCCCAGCAACTCTCTCACACACACACACCTCCGCCCAGCAACTCTCTCTCACACACACTCCTCCACCCAGCATCTCTCTCACACACACACACCTCCGCCCAGCAACTCTCTCACACACACACACACCTCCGCCCAGCAACTCTCTCACACACACGCCTCCGCCCAGCATCTCTCTCACACACACACACCTCCGCCCAGCATCTCTCTCTCTCTCACACACACCTCCGCCCAGCATCTCTCACACACACCTCCGCCCAGCATCTCTCTCTCTCACTCACACACACACCTCCGCCCAGCATCTCTCTCTCACACACACACCTCTGCCCAGCATCTCTCTCTCTCACACACACCTCTGCCCAGCATCTCTCTCTCTCACACACACCTCCGCCCAGCATCTCTCTCACACACACACCTCCGCCCAGCATCTCTCCCACACACACACACCTCCGCCCAGCATCTCTCACACACACCTCCGCCCAGCATCTCTCTCTCTCACACACACCTCTGCCCAGCATCTCTCTCTCTCACACACACCTCCGCCCAGCATCTCTCTCACACACACCTCCGCCCAGCATCTCTCCCACACACACACACCTCCGCCCAGCATCTCTCACACACACCTCCGCCCAGCATCTCTCTCACACACACACACCTCCGCCCAGCATCTCTCTCACACACACACACCTCCGCCCAGCATCTCTCTCACACACACACCTCCGCCCAGCATCTCTCTCACACACACACCTCTGCCCAGCATCTCTCACACACACACACCTCCGCCCAGCATCTCTCACACACACACCTCCGCCCAGCATCTCTCTCACACACACACACCTCCGCCCAGCATCTCTCTCACACACACCCCTCCGCCCAACATCTCTCTCTCTCTCACACACACACACCTCCGCCCAGCATCTCTCTCACACACACCTCCGCCCAGCATCTCTCTCACACACACACACCTCCGCCCAGCATCTCTCTCACACACACACACCTCCGCCCAGCATCTCTCTCACACACACACCTCCGCCCAGCATCTCTCTCACACACACACCTCTGCCCAGCATCTCTCACACACACACACCTCCGCCCAGCATCTCTCTCACACACACACACACCTCCGCCCAGCATCTCTCTCACACACACACACCTCCGCCCAGCATCTCTCTCACACACACCCCTCCGCCCAACATCTCTCTCTCTCTCACACACACACACCTCCGCCCAGCATCTCTCTCACACACACCTCCGTCCAGCATCTCTCTCACACACACACCTCCGCCCAGCATCTCTCTCACACACACTTCCGCCCAGCATCTCACACACACCTCCGCCCAGCATCTCTCTCACACACACACCTCAGCCCAGCATCTCTCACACACACACACACCTCCGCCCAGCATCTCTCACACACACACCTCCGCCCAGCATCTCTCTCACACACACCTCCGCCCAGCATCTCTCTCACACACACACCTCCGCCCAGCATCTCTCACACACACACACCTCCACCCAGCATCTCTCTCACACACACACCTCCGTCCAGCATCTCTCTCACACACACACCTCCGCCCAGCATCTCTCTCACACACACACTTCCGCCCAGCATCTCTCTCACACACACACCTCCGCCCAGCATCTCTCACACACACACACCTCCACCCAGCATCTCTCTCACACACACACCTCCGCCCAGCATCTCTCTCACACACACACACCTCCGCCCAGCATCTCTCTCACACACACACACACATCTCCGCCCAGCATCTCTCTCACACACACCCCTCCGCCCAACATCTCTCTCTCTCTCACACACACACACCTCCGCCCAGCATCTCTCTCACACACACACACCTCCGCCCAGCAACTCTCTCACACACACCTCCGCCCAGCATCTCTCTCACACACACACACCTCTGCCCAGCATCTCTCTCACACACACACACCTCCGCCCAGCATCTCTCTCACACACACACACACACCTCTGCCCAGCATCTCTCACACACACACACACACACCTCTGCCCAGCATCTCTCTCACACACACACCTCCGCCCAGCATCTCTCTCACACACACCTCCGCCCAGCATCTCTCTCACACACACACACCTCCGCCCAGCATCTCTCTCACACACACACACACCTCCGCCCAGCATCTCTCTCACACACACACACCTCCGCCCAGCATCTCTCACACACACACCTCCGCCCAGCAACTCTCTCACACACACCTCCGCCCAGCATCTCTCTCACACACACACCTCCGCCCAGCATCTCTCACACACACACACCTCCACCCAGCATCTCTCTCACACACACACCTCCGTCCAGCATCTCTCTCACACACACACCTCCGCCCAGCATCTCTCTCACACACACACTTCCGCCCAGCATCTCTCTCACACACACACCTCCGCCCAGCATCTCTCACACACACACACCTCCACCCAGCATCTCTCTCACACACACACCTCCGCCCAGCATCTCTCTCACACACACACACCTCCGCCCAGCATCTCTCTCACACACACACACACACCTCCGCCCAGCATCTCTCTCACACACACCCCTCCGCCCAACATCTCTCTCTCTCTCACACACACACACCTCCGCCCAGCATCTCTCTCACACACACACACCTCCGCCCAGCAACTCTCTCACACACACCTCCGCCCAGCATCTCTCTCACACACACACACCTCTGCCCAGCATCTCTCACACACACACCTCCGCCCAGCATCTCTCTCTCACACACACACACCTCTGCCCAGCATCTCTCTCACACACACACACCTCCGCCCAGCATCTCTCTCACACACACACACACCTCTGCCCAGCATCTCTCACACACACACACACACCTCTGCCCAGCATCTCTCTCACACACACACCTCCGCCCAGCATCTCTCTCACACACACCTCCGCCCAGCATCTCTCTCACACACACACACCTCCGCCCAGCATCTCTCTCACACACACACACACACACACATCTCCGCCCAGCATCTCTCTCACACACACACACCTCCGCCCAGCATCTCTCACACACACACCTCCGCCCAGCAACTCTCTCACACACACCTCCGCCCAGCATCTCTCTCACACACACACCTCTGCCCAGCATCTCTCTCACACACACACCTCCGCCCAGCATCTCTCTCACACACACCTCTGCCCAGCATCGCTCACACACACACACACACCTCTGCCCAGCATCTCTCTCACACACACACACACACCTCTGCCCAGCATCTCTCACACACACACACACCTCTGCCCAGCATCTCTCTCACACACACACCTCCGCCCAGCATCTCTCTCACACACACCTCCGCCCAGCATCTCTCTCACACACACCTCCGCCCAGCATCTCTCTCACACACACCTCCGCCCAGCATCTCTCTCTCACACACACCTCCGCCCAGCATCTCTCTCTCACACACACACCTCCGCCCAGCATTTCTCACACACACACACCTCCGCCTACACACCTCCGCCCAGCATCTCTCTCACACACACACACCTCTGCCCAGCATCTCTCTCACACACACACACACACATCTGCTCAGCATTTCTCTCACACACACACACCTCTGGCCAGCATCTCTCTCACACACACACCTCCGCCCAGAATCTCTCACACACACACACCTCCGCCCAGCATCTCTCTCACACACACACCTCCGCCCAGCATCTCTCTCTCACACACCTCCGTCCAGCATCTCTCTCACACACACACCTCCGCCCAGCATCTCTCACACACACACCTCCGCCCAGCATCTCTCTCACACACACACCTCCGCCCAGCATCTCTCTCACACACACACCTCCGCCCAGCATCTCTCTCACACACACACCTCCGCCCAGCATCTCTCTCTCACACACACACCTCCGCCCAGAATCTCTCACACACACACACCTCCGCCCAGCATCTCTCTCACACACACACCTCCGCCCAGCATCTCTCTCTCACACACCCCTCCGCCCAGCATCTCTCACACACACACACCTCCGCCCAGCATCTCTCACACACACACCTCCGCCCAGCATCTCTCTCACACACACACCTCCGCCCAGCATCTCTCTCTCACACACCCCTCCGCCCAGCATCTCTCTCACACACACACCTCCGGCCAGCATCTCTCTCACACACACACCTCCGCCCAGCATCTCTCTCTCACACACCTCCGCCCAGCATCTCTCTCACACACACACCTCCGCCCAGCATCTCTCACACACACACCTCCGCCCAGCATCTCTCTCACACACACACCTCCGCCCAGCATCTCTCTCACACACACTCCTCCGCCCAGCATCTCTCTCACACACACACACCTCCGCCCAGCATCTCTCTCTCACACACCTCCGTCCAGCATCTCTCACACACACACACCTCCGCCCAGCATCTCTCTCTCACACACCTCCGCCCAGCATCTCTCACACACACACACACACACCTCTGCCCAGCATCTCTCACACACACACACACCTCTGCCCAGCATCTCTCACACACACACACCTCTGCCCAGCATCTCTCACACACACACACACACACACCTCCGCCCAGCATCTCTCTCTCACACACCTCCGTCCAGCATCTCTCTCACACACACACCTCCGCCCAGCATCTCTCACACACACACCTCCGCCCAGCATCTCTCTCACACACACCTCCGCCCAGCATCTCTCACACACACCTCCGCCCAGCATCTCTCACACACACCTCCGCCCAGCATCTCTCACACACACACACACCTCCGCTCAGCATCTCTCTCTCACACACCTCCGCCCAGCATCTCTCACACACACACACACCTCCGCCCAGCATCTCTTTGTGCAGTGGACTGAAGCAGGGCAGTTTCAGCAGGCGGGCCGAGATGTCGGTCCAGAGTCCCACGGCACAGATGCTGGATTCTCCTGCGCTCTCGCCCAGAGGAGTGATGTCCAGACACGCCACCTCGTGCTCCATCTCCGTGGAGCTGCAGGACACACACACACACAACATTACCACCGCTGGCATGCTCAGAGTTTAGCATGAACATTTCACAACAGGAGGTCGATTGGCTGAGCTCAAGAGTCCTGATCATCTGTGTGTGTGACCAGACCTCAGTGTGCACTAGTGCTGATTCACCATCATTACACCCGCAGGATGTTTTATTCTTTGCTTTTATTGTTATTTTTATTTCTTTTGCATTTGTTGTGATTATTTTGAATTACCATCGTGTATGAAATGTGCTAAATAAAACTTGCCTTGTTTTGCCAGTTAGAGACCAATGAGCGTCCATATAGAATCAGTTCTTGAGTTCTCCTGTGAGGATATGCAGGTGATACAGCATGTGTGTGTGTGAAGAGTGTGTGTCTGTGTGTGTAAGTGTGTGTGTGTGTGAGATCACCTGATCTGCTTGAGTTCTCCTGTGAGGATCTGCAGGTGATACAGCGCATGTGTGTGTTTGTGTGTGTGTGTGTGTGTGTGTGTGTGTGTGTGATGTCACACAGGGTGTGTGTGAAGTGTCTAGTGCAGTAGTGTGGAGTATGGAGCTGCTTGTAGTTAGTGCATGCTGCTTGCAACTTTCTGCTCTTTAACTACCGCCGCTGGCTAGCCCCTCATAGGGGGTGAAAAGAGGAGCCGAGTGTGTAAGTCTCCTCCGCCAGTACACAGCCTCTCCACCACCAAGACTCCTGCAGTGCCTCCTCGTGGCCACACTTGGTAACTGGGTACCTCGCAGTCCCAGGCTAAACTGCAGGGGATCTCGGAGCAGCAGTGGGCCCCAGAGATGTGGTGTGCAGGCCCACCACACAGTGGACACACCCTGACGCCTGTCAACCACTGCCCCAGCTAGGGGTAAATAGCCCCACTGCATTGTGGGTTAGCCTCTTGAGGCAAGGCTAAGGGAGCACACCCCAACAGGAAAGCAATGCGCTGGAGGTGCGCAATAGGCGGGCCTAAACAGAGCTAGGTCCCGGCAGCCTCCTGCAGCCAGGACGAGGAGCTGGTCGTCCTGGGCCCACCCATGCCACCAGACCTACCTCGTCATGGTGAAGTTAGTACTACTGGGGAGAGCGCACCCCCTTTAGCACTTTAAAAAAATTCTTTGCGCAGGTTTCCACCTCTGACCAACGGTGAATATTACCTGAATCTACTTGTGGTTGAAGTCTGGCGGCGATGGGGTGTCTGACGACGGGGGCAGGTTTGAATACACTGGTAGCTCTTAGTCAGAGCCCTGCACGTCAGCGGCACAAGGTATACGGTCGCTAACAGCTGGGGCTGAGTGGCAGCTGTTCTCGGCAGACCCTTGTGCGACTGAGCAGCCCTATTCAGGGACTGCACTGCTCACCTCAAGCTGAGGAAGGGCCTAGAAAAGGTGGCCAAAAAAATGCCCACTCAACTCACACCTGGACAGGATACCGCGCCTGTCGGGTCATTCCACTTCTGCGGTCGAAACAAAAGAAACAAATCCTACAACCTTAAACTGGCAACATGGAACATAAGAACCCTCCTGGACTCTTACGGCAGGTCTGAAAGACCCAATAGAAGGACAGCCCTGGTTGCAGCCGAGCTGAGCCGCTACGATATCGACATTGCTGCCCTGAGTGAAACCAGGCTCCTTGGTGAGGGGTCTCTAACAGAGGAGGGCATGGGCCACACCTTCTACTGGAAAGGCTACCCTCAGGTGGACAACATCTGCATGGTGTGGGACTCGCCATTAAGAACACACTACTGCTAAGACTCACTGAAACACCAGTGTGCATCAGTGAAAGACTGATGACCCTCCGTATACCCCTGGTGAAGAACCAGTATGCCACTCTCCTAAGTGTGTATGCTCCAACTCTACCATCTGATAGTGAGTCTAAAGACTCCTTTTACCAGACACTGGATGAGGCTCTCCACCAGATCCCCAAGAACGATAAGATCCTCCTGCTTGGGGACTTCAACGCTCGTGTTGGGCAGAACAGTGGGATATGGAAAGGAGTTCTTGGCAGGCACGGGATTGGTCAGGTCAACACAAATGGCTTGAGGTTACTTACCCTCTGCTCTGAGCACAACCAGACCATAACCAACACCATCTTCCAGCAAAAGACCAAATACAAAACATCATGGATGCACCCACGCTCAAAACATTGGCACCTGATTGATTATGTCATCGTCAGACATTGTGACAGAGATGTTCTTATAACCCGGGCCATGAGAGGTGTGGAATGCCGGACAGATCACCGCATGATCATGACCAAGGTCCTCATGAAAATGCCCCCCCCCCCCCCCCCCATGCGAAAACATGGACCCAGTAGGAGGCGTTTAGATTGTGTCCGACTGGAAGTCACCTCTGTTAGGAATGAGTTTCATCGCTCCCTGGCTGAGAAACTAGGGGAGTTAGAACTCCTCCTGAGGGGTGGAAACGCCACAGAACAGCAGTGGACCTCTATTACTACAGCCCTCCATGAAGCAGCAGCCCAAACAATCGGCTATAAGAGCAAGAACCACCAAGACTGCTTTTATAACAACTCCAGAGTCCATCCATAATCTACTAAGCAACATGCACAAAGCACATCAGGAAAGTCTAAAAAAACCCTTATCCAAAACCACCAGACAGCAATGGCAAGAAGATCGTCGGGAAGTGCAGAGAACTCTGCGGAACTTACAGAACAAGTGGTGGATGGAGAAGGCTCATGAAATTCAGTCATTCGCTGACAGAAATGATATGTACAACTTTTACAATACAGTCAAATCCATTTATGGCCCAAGAAGTCATTGCATCACTCCCCTGAAAACAGCAGATGGGCTCAAAGTCCTAAAATTCCTGCTGAATCAGGACTCTTATGCAGACTATACCATCCTGGATGAACTTCCTGAATTTCCCCCTATTGCCAACCTTAGCCATCCTCCAACTTTCCTGGAGGTTCTGACAGCTGTCCGCTCCCTGAAGTGCAACAAGTCTCCTGGCTCTGACAATATTCCTGCAGAACTGCTAAACAGGGAGGGTATCTCTGCACAAGAACACTACACCATTACATCACCAAGGTTTGGGCTGATGAATTCATCCCACAGCATTGGAGGGATGCTAGTATTGTCACCATACTGTATATAAAAGTAAAGGGGATAGGGCTATTTGTGATAACCATAGGGGCGTATCACTTCTTGCTGTGGCAGGTAAGGTCATGGCCAAGGTGATGCTACAAAGACTGATCAATGCAAGAGTATTGAGGCCACAATCACCCAGCACCAACTGCGCTGGTTGGGGCATGTCATAAGGATGCCCTACAACCGTCTGCCCCGCAGAGTGCTATATGGCCAGCTACAACAAGGCCAGCGCTCTGTAAAATAAAACCTGGGGACCTGGAGAACATGGCTGCTGACCGCAACAGCTGGTGGCAGCTACGTCTAGATGGGACCCAAGCACTGGAGGAGGAAAGGACAGTCAGGAGACAACAAAGAAGGCTCAGGAGAAACACTCCCATAAATACCAGTAACACCAATACCATGTATATATATCCGACCTGCAATAGAATATGTGGATCCAGAATAGGATTATTCAGCCATCAGAAAACTCACCATTAAAAGACAGAAGTGGACGTCATCATCGATTCGATGGACAACTACAAGCAAGTGTGTGTGAGTGTGTGTGTGTGCGCGAGTGATCACCTGATCTGCTTGAGTTCTCCTGTAAGGATCTGCAGGTGATACAGCACTCGCCCCACTGCGAGCACCACCTGTGTGTTGTTACACGACGCCACGCTGATGTTCCTGCCCTGCGGCTCCTTCCACTCGCTCGCCAGAGCCTTGCTGTCCTGAGTGACCAGGCGCACGGAGCCCGACGTGATCTAAACACACACACACATCAACTCAGGCTTCGAACACCACCCCTATCCTGTGTGCTTCAGGTGTGTGTGAGCGCACCTGTATGAGCTGCTGATGCGCTACATTCCCACAGAAGAACGTCTGCTGATTATCCACAAACCCCGGCAGCTCTGTCTCCTCCACCTCCTCTCCGCTGAGCATCAGCACCCTGACACACACACACACACACACACACACACACACGACAGTGATGAGCATGTGAAGTGTAGTTCAGTTCTGGACTGAAAAAACTCAACTCACCTGGTCTGACCGACGAAAGACAGAACCAGCATGTCATCAGTGTTTCTGCTCGATTCTGAGCGCAGCGGCCACAGTCCTGAAACACACACACACACACAGTTACTCTGCCAGTCCTGACAAACACACAGTGTTACTCTGCCAGTCCTGACAAACACACACACACACACTGTATTACTCTGCCACGCCTGACAAACACACACACACTGCTACTCTGCCACGCCTGACAAACACACACACACTGTTACTCTGCCACACCAGACAAACACACACACACACACACACTGTTACTCTGCCAGTCCTGACAAACACGCACACACACACTGTATTACTCTGCCACGCCTGACAAACACACACACACACACACACACACACACACACACAATGTATTAATCTGCCAGTCCTGACAATAAACAAAGCACATTTATAAAAGTGACTCACAGTATTTCAAAAATACATAATACCTCAGAGAAGGTACGACTGCAAAAATTTATTTAGTTGTAAGATTATTTCCTTTATTATAAAAAAAAGCGGGCCGGATCGGGCTTGAGGAGTGGTTACCAACAGAGGTGTAGTTTGTTTATTAAACGTGCAGGGCAGCCACCCAGTAGAGCATTACAATAATCTAGCCTTGATGTCATGAACACATGAACTAATTGTTCTGCATTTGTCAATGAGAGCATATGGCGTAATTTAGATATATTTTTAAGATGGAAAAATGCGGTTTTACCGATACTAGACACGTGACTTTCAAATGAAATATTGGTATCAAAGAGCACACACACACACACACACCCAGGTTCCTAACCGACGACGAAGACTTGACAGAGCAGCCATCAAGTGTTAGACAGTATTCGTGATTATTACGTGAGGAAGTTTTTGGTCCAATAATTAGAATCTCTGTTTTTTCAGAATTCAGTAGTAGGAAATTACTAGTCATCCAGTTTTTATATCCGCTATGCATTGCGTTAATTTTGTGAACTGGTCAGTTTCGTCAGTGCGCGAAGAAATATAGAGCTGAGTATCATCAGCATAACAGTGAAAACTAATTCCATGTTTCCTAATGATATCTCCCAAGGGTAGCACGTACAGAGTTAGTGTGTGAGAGTGTGTGAGTGAGTGTGTGTGTGTGTGTAAGGGTAGCATGTACAGAGTGAACAGCAGCGGTCCTAGTACTGAGCCTTGTGGTACGCCATACTGAACTTGTGATCGATAAGACATCTCTTCATTTACTGCTACAAACTGATAACGGTCAGATAAGTATGATTTAAACCATGCTAATGCAATTCCACTAATGCCAACATGATTTGAGTCTATTTAAAATATAATTGCTGGAAAAGAGAGTCAAACGTTTGTCTCTCAGTGACGCGAGTCAGCTAGCAGATGGTCGGTTTAGCCAGTCTGTCTGCTTCCTGACCTGAGCCCCAGTTTGTCATGTTTGAGCTGTAAGACTATGTGCCATATTACTAGAGAGAAGAGCAGCACCATCCCAGGAGGGGATCTCAAACTTTGAGAGCTTCCTCTGTTTCTCTGACTGAAAATATAACTTTCGGGAGAGTGCTAGAGCTCCTTTGTTGGTGAAATGATGTGTGTGTGTGAGACGTTGTTCCAGAGAGGCTTGTTACGAGTGTGTTTTAGTGAAGCGCTGCGGAGCTTCAGGCCCGACAGTGGAGAAACAGCAGCAGTTTTGGCCTTGGTGTTCCTGACCCGAGGCTATTAGTTTCTGATGATGGGCAGATCAGCTTCTAGCAGAGTCTGATAGATACTGAAAGTGAACTGGAAACGGAGTCCCAATAATATATAAAACCGATAAAGAAATATAACCGTGCCGTGCAGTTTTTGTTCCCCAATTCAACACGTTACACGACTGAAACATCAACAACAAATACAGCAGAAAAAAGAACTGAAGAAAATATAGAGATATATTGTGATTCACAGCATATTAGCAGGAGGAGATCTGACCTTTGATCCCGGGCAGGTCAATACTGGCGTGCTCATGGATCCCTATACCGTTACGAATAATCCTCAGAGAGCCTTCCTTAAACGCTCCGGAGCACGTCACCAACTGCAGGAACACACACACACACACACACAGGCTTCATCCTAGCTGATGATACACTGCTTCACTGATGTGATAAAGCTAGTTAAAGACAAACATGAACTCCTAACAAACAGTGTTAATGTCACGTAGGGCTGCAACGACGCATGAAACTTGTCTGTCACAACTCCATGTTTTATATGATTTATGATGATGTGGCGTGGCGTGGCGTGGCGTGGCGAGGTGTGGCGTGGTGAGGTGAGGTGTGGTGTGGTGTGGTGTGGTGAGGTGAGGTGTGGTGAGGTGAGGTGAGGTGTGGTGTGGTGTGGTGTGGTGAGGTGTGGTGAGGTGTGGTGTGGTGAGGTGTGGTGAGGTGAGGTGTGGTGTGGTGAGGTGTGGTGTGGTGAGGTGTGGTGTGGTGTGGTGTGGTGAGGTGTGGTGTGGTGTGGTGAGGTGTGGTGAGGTGAGGTGTGGTGTGGTGAGGTGTGGTGTGGTGTGGTGAGGTGTGGTGTGGTGAGGTGTAGTGAGGTGAGGTGAGGTGAGGTGTGGTGTGGTGAGGTGTGGTGAGGTGAGGTGTGGTGTGGTGAGGTGTGGTGAGGTGAGGTGTGGTGTGGTGAGGTGTGGTGAGGTGTGGTGTGGTGAGGTGAGGTGTGGTGAGGTGAGGTGTGGTGAGGTGAGGTGTGGTGAGGTGAGGTGTGGTGTGGTGAGGTGTGGTGTGGTGAGGTGTGGTGAGGTGTGGTGTGGTGAGGTGAGGTGTGGTGTGGTGAGGTGTGGTGAGGTGTGGTGTGGTGAGGTGAGGTGTGGTGTGGTGAGGTGTGGTGAGGTGAGGTGTGGTGTGGTGAGGTGTGGTGAGGTGAGGTGTGGTGTGGTGAGGTGAGGTGAGGTGTGGTGTGGTGAGGTGTGGTGAGGTGAGGTGTGGTGAGGTGAGGTGTGGTGTGGTGAGGTGTGGTGTGGTGAGGTGTGGTGAGGTGTGGTGTGGTGAGGTGAGGTGTGGTGAGGTGAGGTGTGGTGAGGTGTGGTGAGGTGAGGTGAGGTGTGGTGTGGTGTGGTGAGGTGTGGTGTGGTGTGGCGTGGTGAGGTGTGGTGTGGTGTGGTGTGGTGAGGTGAGGTGAGGTGTGGTGAGGTGTGGTGAGGTGAGGTGAGGTGTGGTGTGGTGAGGTGTGGTGTGGTGAGGTGTGGTGTGGTGAGGTGTGTGTGTGGTGAGGTGTGTGTGTGGTGTGGTGTGGTGAGGTGTGGTGTGGTGTGGTGAGGTGAGGTGTGGTGTGTGGTGTGGTGTGGTGTATGGTGTGGTGAGGTGTGGTGTGGAAAGGTGAGGTGTGGTGTGGTGTGGTGAGGTGTGGTGTGGAGAGGTGAGGTGTGGTGTGGTGTGGTGTGTGGTGTGGTGTGGTGAGGTGTGGTGTGGAGAGGTGAGGTGTGTGTGTGGTGTGGTGAGGTGAGGTGTGTAGTGTGTGTGTGGTGAGGTGTGGTGTGGTGAGGTGTGGTGTGGTGAGGTGTGGTGAGGTGAGGTGTGTGTGTGGTGAGGTGTGGTGTGGTGTGGTGTGGTGTGGTGAGGTGTGGTGTGGTGAGGTGTGGTGAGGTGTGGTGTGTGTGTGGTGAGGTGTGGTGAGGTGTGGTGTGGTGAGGTGTGGTGTGGTGAGGTGTGGTGAGGTGTGTGTGTGGTGAGGTGTGGTGAGGTGTGGTGTGATGAGGTGTGGTGTGGTGAGGTGAGGTGTGGTGAGGTGTGTGTGTGGTGAGGTGTGGTGTGGTGAGGTGTGGTGTGGTGAGGTGAGGTGTGGTGTGGTGAGGTGTGGTGAGGTGTGTGTGTGGTGAGGTGTGGTGTGGTGAGGTGTGGTGTGGTGAGGTGTGATGAGGTGTGTAGTGTGTGTGTGGTGAGGTGTGGTGTGGTGTGGTGTGGTGAGGTGTGGTGTGGTGTGAGGAGGTGAGGTGAGGTGAGGTGTGGTGTGGTGTGGTGAAGTGTGGTGAGGTGTGGTGTGGTGTGGTCAATCAATCAATCAATCAATCAATTTATTTATATATAGCACACTTAAAAACAACCATGGTTGACCAAGGTGCTTCACAGGTTAAAACAACAACAATTACTACTCATACATTTATACAACAATAAAACGTGGTGTGGTGAGGTGTGGTGTGGTGTGGTGAGGTGTGTAGTGTGTGTGTGGTGAGGTGAGGTGTGGTGTGGTGAGGTGTGGTGAGGTGTGGTGTGGTGAGGTGTGGTGTGGTGAGGTGTGGTGTGGTGTGGTGAGGTGTGGTGAGGTGTGGTGTGGTGAGGTGTGGTGTGGTGAGGTGTGGTGTGGTGAGGTGTGTGTGTGGTGTGGTGAGGTGTGGTGAGGTGTGGTGTGGTGAGGTGTGGTGTGGTGTGGTGAGGTGTGGTGTGGTGTGGTGTGGTGAGGTGAGGTGTGGTGTGGTGAGGTGTGTGTGTGGTGTGGTGTGGTGTGGTGTGGTGTGGTGAGGTGTGGTGTGGTGTGGTGAGGTGTGGTGAGGTGTGTGTGTGTGGTGTGGTGTGGTGAGGTGTGGTGTGGTGTGGTGTGGTGTGGTGAGGTGTGGTGTGGTGTGGTGAGGTGAGGTGTGTGTGTGGTGTGGTGAGGTGAGGTGTGGTGAGGTGTGGTATGGTGAGGTGAGGTGTGGTGTGGTGTGGTGAGGTGTGGTGTGGTGTGGTGTGGTGAGGTGTGTGTGTGGTGTGGTGAGGTGAGGTGTGGTGAGGTGTGGTGTGGTGTGGTGTGGTGTGGTGAGGTGTGTGTGTGGTGTGGTGAGGTGAGGTGTGGTGAGGTGTGGTGAGGTGTGGTGTGGTGAGGTGTGGTGAGGTGTGGTGAGGTGTGGTGTGGTGAGGTGTGGTGTGGTGAGGTGTGTGTGTGGTGTGGTGAGGTGTGGTGAGGTGTGGTGTGGTGAGGTGTGGTGTGGTGTGGTGAGGTGTGGTGTGGTGTGGTGAGGTGAGGTGAGGTGTGGTGTGGTGTGGTGAGGTGTGTGTGTGGTGTGGTGTGGTGTGGTGTGGTGTGGTGAGGTGTGGTGTGGTGTGGTGAGGTGTGGTGAGGTGTGTGTGTGTGGTGT
>CM040827.1:39788516-39828516 GCA_022828995.1 Vimba vimba | reverse complement strand
GTCTTAAAGAAAAGATTTAAGAAAACTTGACAAGCTCTGAAACATTTTATCAGGAAGAAATTGGGAGTAAAACATATATCCAGTAAACCACAAACAACTGGAGATCTTTGAATTTTGTTATGGACAATTCAGTGCCTTGGAGTCTAAAAGGAGCTGGTAAAATCTGCCTCAGATATAACTGGTTATGACAGATTAACTATTAGATATAACTGGTTATGACGGATTAACAGATATAACTGGTTATGACGGATTAGCTATTAGATATAACTGGTTATGACAGATTAGCTATTAGATATAACTGGTTATGACGGATTAACAGATATAACTGGTTATGACGGATTAACAGATATAACTGGTTATGACGGATTAGCTATTAGATATAACTGGTTATGACGGATTAACAGATATAACTGGTTATGACGGATTAACTATTAGATATAACTGGTTATGACGGATTAACAGATATAACTGGTTATGACGGATTAGCTATTAGATATAACTGGTTATGACGGATTAACAGATATAACTGGTTATGACGGATTAGCTATTAGATATAACTGGTTATGACGGATTAACTACTATAACTGGTTATGACGGATTAACAGATATAACTGGTTATCACGGATTAGCTATTAGATATAACTGGTTATGACGGATTAACTATTAGATGTAACTGGTTATGACGGATTAACTATTAGATATAACTGGTTATGACGGATTAACTATTAGATATAACTGGTTATGACGGATTAACTATTAGATATAACTGATTATGACGGATTAACTATTAGATATAACTGGTTATGACGGATTAACAGATATAACTGGTTATGACGGATTAACAGATATAACTGGTTATCACGGATTAGCTATTATATATAACTGGTTATGACGGATTAACTATTAGATGTAACTGGTTATGACGGATTAACTATTAGATATAACTGGTTATGACGGATTAACTATTAGATATAACTGATTATGACGGATTAACTATTAGATATAACTGGTTATGACGGATTAACTATTAGATATAACTGGTTATGACGGATTAACTATTAGATATAACTGGTTATGACGGATTAACTATTAGATGTAACTGGTTATGACGGATTAACTATTAGATATAACTGGTTATGACGGATTAACTATTAGATATAACTGGTTATGACGGATTAACTATTAGATATAACTGGTTATGACGGATTAACTATTAGATATAACTGGTTATGACGGATTAACTATTAGATATAACTGGTTATGACGGATTAACTATTAGATATAACTGGTTATGACGGATTAACTATTAGATATAACTGATTATGACGGATTAACTATTAGATATAACTGGTTATGACGGATTAACAGATATAACTGGTTATGACGGATTAACTATTAGATATAACTGGTTATGACGGATTAACTATTAGATGTAACTGGTTATGACGGATTAACAGATATAACTGGTTATGACGGATTAACTATTAGATATAACTGGTTATGACGGATTAACTATTAGATATAACTGGTTATGACGGATTAACAGATATAACTGGTTATGACGGATTAACTATTAGATATAACTGGTTATGACGGATTAACAGATATAACTGGTTATGACGGATTAACTACTATAACTGGTTATGACGGATTAACAGATATAACTGGTTATCATGGATTAGCTATTAGATATAACTGGTTATGACGGATTAACTATTAGATGTAACTGGTTATGACGGATTAACTATTAGATATAACTGGTTATGACGGATTAACTATTAGATATAACTGGTTATGACGGATTAACTATTAGATATAACTGATTATGACGGATTAACTATTAGATATAACTGGTTATGACGGATTAACAGATATAACTGGTTATGACGGATTAACTATTAGATATAACTGGTTATGACGGATTAACTATTAGATGTAACTGGTTATGACGGATTAACTATTAGATATAACTGGTTATGACGGATTAACTATTAGATATAACTGGTTATGACGGATTAACTATTAGATGTAACTGGTTATGACGGATTAACTATTAGATATAACTGGTTATGACGGATTAACTATTAGATATAACTGGTTATGACGGATTAACTATTAGATATAACTGATTATGACGGATTAACTATTAGATATAACTGGTTATGACGGATTAACAGATATAACTGGTTATGACGGATTAACTATTAGATATAACTGGTTATGACGGATTAACAGATATAACTGGTTATGACGGATTAACTACTATAACTGGTTATGACGGATTAACAGATATAACTGGTTATCATGGATTAGCTATTAGATATAACTGGTTATGACGGATTAACTATTAGATGTAACTGGTTATGACGGATTAACTATTAGATATAACTGGTTATGACGGATTAACTATTAGATATAACTGGTTATGACGGATTAACTATTAGATATAACTGATTATGACGGATTAACTATTAGATATAACTGGTTATGACGGATTAACAGATATAACTGGTTATGACGGATTAACTATTAGATATAACTGGTTATGACGGATTAACTATAAGAGCTTTAGAAATGGTGTATGGATCAGTTTGGGCTGTAAAAATCATCCGGTTCAAAACAGTCAATCTCAATCGTCAATGACTGACCGATCATTAACAGCTAGTTAAGAACACATTTTAAAAAGGTCAGATTTCAAATGCTTGTTGAAATGCTTTCCTACATGAAACATCTGTGCTGATGATAAATCAGCATGTTTAGGGTTAAACAGCACTGAGATGAATCAACATGATGATTATATAAGACCAGCTCGATTATGCTTCAGCGCACTGTCCGTTACTGTTGTGAATGTTAATATTCAGCGTTTTTGATGATGGGTCTCTGACACTGCGTCCCCGTTAGGGTTATCCCTCCTCTCCAGATCTGCTGAAGCCTTATGAAATCTCGCGGGCGAGATGGCCAATGGCGGTCAAGAGTGCGAATAGAGGCGTGCTCCCACACACTAGAGGGCGCCGCCTCAGAGTCTTTTCCTTCAGCTACGGGAAGCCAGCTCGCCGTTAGCGTACGCGCTCCTCCGGGTCGGCCCAGAAGGATTGCTGCTCCTCTGTAGTGTTCCGGCGAGTACGACATACTTTCCTCAAGATGCCTCCTGGACAGCGGCGCTTCTGCTAGCGCTGCGCGAGTCTGAACGAACGACAGCACCTTCAAGGGTTCGTTCACCCAAAAATGAAAACTCTGTCAGTAATTACTCACCCTCATGTTGTTCCAACCCCCTAAGACTTTCATGACTTAGTAAAGACATCGTTAAAATAGTCCAACTGAACAGTTAAATAAAGTCATTATTTTTGCGCACAAAAAGTATTCTCGTCGCTTGATAAACTTAAGGTTGAGCCGCTGTAGTCACTATCGGACTATTTTAAACATTGTCTTTACTAACTTTCTGGGCTGGCCAGTTTCGATCCCAGAGAAGCCTATGAAGGAGTGAGCCGGCTCTCAGATTATCACAAATATCTTAATTTGTGTTCCGAAGACGAACGAGAGTCTGACGGGGTTGAACTGCACGAGGGAGAGTGATTAGCCACATGCTGGACTCAGGTCTGTGATTGATGTCTCCTCTCGCATCGTGATTCGCCTTGCAAGAGGATTATATCTACAATACAAAGTGGATGTTGTCATACAGGTCATGTGACACTTACGACAGTAGTTTACGCCACTGCTAGTGGTGTTCAGCTAGATCTGCGCGAATGCTAACCCTCGTGGTTATATCTGTGCGCAGTGCTACACATTCAGGGTGTAAAGCACAGACAAGGAATCTGTCATCATTTATGGTTTTCTCCCACACAGGAAGTAACCCTTGTGGAAAACCTGTCAGGTGGGCTATAGGCACCTAGCATGTTGCTATGGCTGTTATAAGCGGGATGTTCCTGGCAGTGCATGTGTTGTGTGTAATGGCACCAGTACAGGGCTCCAGACTAACTTTTCCACTGGTTGCACTGCATATGATTTGGTCGCACCTTTTTTTTTTTTGGCTACATGCCATGGGATTAATCAATGCATGCTGATGAATAGTCTTAATCTGCATACCCTAGTTTTGCACTGATGTAAAAAGACTGACAGTGACACAAGACCTCATATCAGCAAAATGTTTCAATCTTTTAACTATCAAATCAAAAAACTCTAAAAAAAAACTATTAAAAAACATGCATGTTCTTTTTGCTTTGCTCTAGGGATCGACCGATATGGATTTTTTAGTGCCGATGCCGATACCGATTTTTTTTCATCAGCCTTAGCCGATGACCGATACGGGTTGCCGATTTTCTTGGGCCGATATTTGGAGCCGATACTGCTTTTGCTCACTCAGTTTACATCATAAAAATGACATGTATATAATATATAATGATAACAACTGTTACAAGTCTCAATTAAGAAAGGAACATTTATTGAACTTAAAAAAAAACAATATTTGACAAATATTAAAAAAAAGTTCAGTGCTGAAAATACTGAAAATAAATATTTAAGCATAATTCAAATTCTGAAAATAAATTCTGAATATAAATATTTAAGCATAATAAAATAATTTGACTGGAACATGTTATTCTGTGTAGTTGTCTGATCTATGTAATCGTGATCTCAATTTTAAACAAAACAAAAACGATTTTAAACCAAATAGATTCTAAGTTTATTATGAATTAGGGATCGCGTCTAAAACGTGTGGAAAGCACGGCCGCGCCGCTTCTACAAGCGCTTGCGTCTGTTGTTGCTATGCAAACATGAACTGCTCTCTCCATGATGACGAGGAAGTAAGGATTAATTTATTTCCTGCCCTTTACGACTACATATTTTTATGGAGATGAGAAATAAAAACCCGCCCTGTCCAGCTATGATCCGCTGTTCGACCGAGCTTTCGATGTTGTCATGGAAAGGTCAGTTGTTTTTTGTCACATGACCTGCGTGCGCTTGCGGCATTCAAGTTTAGATGTTTTCATCTCACCACGGCATAGGAGCGCCTGGACAAACCGTTTATACTGTCTATGGGACAAACCGTTTATATACTGTCTATGGAACAAACGAGCGCGCTGCATCGCGTGCGTGTCACAACCGCGTCACTTCTTTTATGAGCACGCGTCCAAACGTCAGCCAGGTAGTCGCTGAATAAAACTCCCACAAATATAACGGAATCACCGAACAACGTCGGCATTATTTAATCCTATGACCAGTGTTTGTAACAGCTGCCTTATGCATATGGATAGCCTCAAACTTAGCTATTTGCAGCTCCCTAAATACAATGACAAGCAGTTTTATAGATGAGGCATTCGCGTTTTCCATTTGGACCCACAAACTTGCTTAGCTATAGTTGCACGCACATATAGAGCAACGTGTTTCCACTTTCAAAGTGTATTTCAGCTAAGTCAAACAGTTAAAAAGATGTTTTGAAATTTTAAAACTAACCGTTGTCTTGAAGAGGCTTCCAGCACTCTGCTAGTGTGGGAGGGGCAGTGCATGGGCTGCACGTGAACTGCAGCGTCTCCAGCAACACAGAGCTGCCTGCGGACGCCTGTCTGTAATTAATGCCGGGAAAAAAACTATCGGCGAACGCAGCAGCCGCGTATCGGCCGATGCCGATACACGTCAAACCCGCAAATATCGGCCCGATTTATCGGCCGACCGATATATCGGTCGATCACTACTTTGCTCACTCGGTTCCTCCTGTCCGCACCTGTGCTCTCGTCATCAGTTGTGTCTGTGTGTGTGCTGGCTCGTTGGCTCGTCCTTTCCACCAGCATCCTTGACCTCCACACTTTGTTTTTTAAAGTATTCAGCAATTGACCTTTTCATTTTTATATGACTTAATTCCTGAATTCCTAATTGGCGCGTTTCACCTTCAGTGTGCAATGCGCGTGACGTGTACATTCGTTAATAAATAAACTGCAAGTGTCTTGCGGAAGAACATTGTAGCCGGAGTTACTTCTCTCCGTTAACCCTCTGGGGTCTGAGGCGTTTTTGGGGTCCTTGAGATGTTCTGACATTTGTGCTTTTTTTAGTTGCTTATAAACATATTAATTGCAAAGGTGTAATTACACTCTATTTAGCACAAACAGGGCTTCCATAATATGTGAGCAACATGTATGTACATGTTTGTATTTTTGAGAGAATAATGTTTATGCATGGTTATTGAAAAAACTAAAAATGAAAGTTTCTGAAATAAGGCCACAAAACACAAACTAAATATGTGTCCACAAGACTTCTAATAATGCATTTTGTCGCCTAGAGTTTTTTCTTCAAAATGATGTGAAAATCATCCTTCCTAATCATTCACATTAAACAATACATTGATTTAAATTTTGTAAGACACTTTTTGTTTGGAAAGGCAATATGCGAATGGGCGTCAACGATCCAACACCATCATGAATATAGAGTAGTTCACACCTGAGAATACAATGTCCCGCATAATGGGGCTGCATACTTAATGAGCCTTTCATTCAGGTATATACATATATATATATATACACATATAAATATATATATACATATATATATATATATATATATATATATATATATATATATATATATATATATATATATATAATTGGTTCACAGTTGGAAACACAGTTGTTTTTTTTCACAAATTGTGCTTGGAAATTGTATAATATCCAAGGTAAACATTTCTAGTAATTGTGCAGTTAATTGTTCTCATACTGTATTTTCAGGAAGTTTTGGAATATATTATCTACTCAAATGTATAATAAATATAATAAAATATTTTTATTATATTATAAATATTATAAATATTTTTAATAAATATAATAAAACACAATAAAAATTATTTAAAGAGATTAAAAACTTTATAATCTCTCCGATTTTTCTAGTCGATTTTTACTCATCTCAGTATAGCAATAGAGTTCGGTAAAATCTGTTCATTCATTCACACACAAAAACACAATTCATTTTGAAACAGTATTTTTGCCAGCTGTAGTAGCTACACAACAGCGCGCATCTGTGCATTCATTCACACGCAGAAACGCGATTCATATATACAGTCTTTTTGCGTGTACAGACACTATTGCGATTAGAACAAAGCAAATATTGAACTGACCTATTCCTCAGCCGGATCCGTTGCTCCTCGAAATGAAACTTCCAGCACTTCTGAGGTAAATTTTCCAGGATTATTATTAAGATAGTATTATTCCTCACAGCGTCATAAAGTACACGAGTCTGAAAGTGAACTCGCGGTGTGTGTTATCCAGCTGATGTGGGCGTTTCACAGGTTTGCGTCCTCAGATCATTTGCGTTTGAATAGCGCGCGCTCTCCGTGGGCGGAGTCACATTAAAACATAATGAGCTTAGATGAGAACGACTGACATCTCTCTCTTTTCATACATATTACATAAACTGTGAATATTTGTTTTTTTATAAAAATTACTTCATTTAAAAGAAGAGAATTCAAGCTTCATGCCTGTGTGTCTGTATGCCTGTTTGACTGAGTATTCGCTGAGTTACAGTTCATTTTCAGATGCGTTTCAGAATTGACTACACTGACACAGAGTAGGCAGAACTCGCATCATGTTTATTTTTCTTTATTTTTTCAAAAAGCACAACACTTTGTTTTTATTGTGAGTATACACAAAAATAATACACACTTAACAGGATCGATTGATGTGTGAAATTTGTTTGTAAAATCAAAGTCAACAGAGTATTTTTGAATCTCTTTTGAACTGATAAGAAAAAAAGCGAGCTGGTATCGCCGGCGATACCGCCGACCCCAGGGGGTTAATGTCTATGGCGAGTCACGCAGGCACTGGGCAACTCCACAGCCAAGCCGAGCCGACCCCGGGATAAAACAGTCAGAATATAAACCCTTATTATGGCGCACCGTAGTGATTCAGGATAAGTCAAAAACACGGTTTGGAAAATGGATTCATGATGTACTCGTTCATTTTGAACATAAGTTAGGGACTGCAGCAGCTGCTGATACAACGGTGTTCTGTTGCACATGCGTGAATTTAACGGAGTAGTACATGACCATGCACTCGCACAAATGCGACCACATAAAATTTTAACTCGCACATTCTCAAAAAACAGTCGCAGTCTGGAACCCTGCAGTACTTCTGCTGCCTTCGGGTTCATCCGCAAGCTGTTACCGCGCGTGTGTTGTGTTAATTACAGCACCGGCATCAGTACTGCAATGTGTCTGCAGTGGCCCATGCTTCTGCAACTTGCTCGTATAGCCGCTACGCCGCTGAGCTTATGGGTCTCCGTTGCATGGAGTTCTTTAGCTAGGTCAACGGCTTGCTGCCGATCTGGACCTTCGCTATCAACATGGCAGGATTTTATAGTTCTCGTAGCACCAGCTAGCGGTGACGCAGTGTCGTTCGCTCCTCTAAAGGAACCAAGGTTACGCTAGGCAACCGGAGACGTTTCGTCAGCACTGGAGAAGCTAATCGAGTGCTAGTTTGCTCATCTCACCTGGAATGACCATCGAAGCCTCGGCCTCCACGTTCTCCTGCTTCCAGGGGCCCTTGTTGAACTCCTTCTCTCGCAGAGACACCTCGTAAGTCTTCACGTGCCGGCCCTGAGGGTCCTGGAACACACACACACACGATGAGCACGAACTGGTGTCGCAGTGTGAGAAGGCAGAGTTATCCTTCCCGTCCAGATCCAATGCTACCACATCTTTACATTACTATTAGTATTATTTGAAGTTAACATTATAAAATAGACATTAGAAAATGATCAGTCTACACGTGCGTTTTATATTTAATATGAGGGAAATACACATGCGGACGTGACACCAAAATATCTTTAATTTTTAGGTGGCAAAATATTTTTTAGTAATTCTGTGAATTACACGACACACCAAAAGTAATATACCCACGGACGAAGAAGGGTTGGCCTCCACAGAACATTAAATATTCATTTTATTTTACTTTACTTTACTTTACTTTACTTTACTTTACTTTACGTGTTCGCATTTATGATTAAAAACAACGTTACGGACGTGACAGTTCTCCGTTACGGACGTGAGCGCTCTGAAAGCGGCACTAGACTGCTCTAGATCAGAAAGCCTTTCTTTAAAATGAATTTCATTTTGTATTAATTGTATCTTAATTTTAATTAATTTTTCATCAACCAATTGCCTGGATTTAATAAATAAAAAGTAAATATAGCAGACAATAGATAATCAGGACACGGAGGCGCCGGCGCATGAACTGGAGCGCCTCATGAATGAACCGAAACTCAGCGTATAAGGTTATGCTAACCTCACAGACCTGAGACATATCTCTATAGAAAGCTTTAAATGTCGACTTTTAAACAGAACAATTCACAACGAGAGAAAACAGACTCTCTGCTTATGTCATCCGTATGAAATGTGCATGTCTCTCCGGCGCGTTCACTACTGAAGATCGCGAGTCAGCATCATCAACTTCATCTTTGCAGCCGACACTGACACAGAAAACATTTGTTTATTAATAAACAATTAAAATGTCTCCTTGCTATATTTGACATTATTCATAATCCTAACTTTTGCCGGTTCTCTGCGACAGCTTTTAGGTGCTTTAATGGCAGCGCCACCCTTACGTGTTACATGAATGTGTCACAACCGCGTCACTACTGCATCACCACCGCATCACCACCACATCACCACCGCAGGAAGGAAGGGTTGAGGAAGGGTTGAGGAAGGGTTGAGGAAAGGTTGAGGAGGGGTTGAGGAGGGGTTGAGGAAGGGTTGAGGTAGGGTTGAGGAAGGGTTGAGTACTGGTTTGTATCGAATCGTGGGTCAAAAAAAAAAATCACGATACAAACCGAATCGTGGGTTTGGTGTTTCGTTACAGCCCTAGCATGAACACACACACACACAGACCTGGTATATGAAGTAGACGGTGGGCGCGGGGCTCCTCACACACACACACACACACACACACACACACACACACACACACACACACCTGGTATATGAAGTAGACGGTGGGCGCGGGGCTCCTCACACACACACACACACACACACACACACACACACACACACACCTGGTATATGAAGTAGACGGTGGGCGCGGGGCTCCTCACACACACACACACACACACACACACCTGGTATATGAAGCAGACGGTGGGCGCGGGGCAGGCGTACAGGAACTGGACGTCGATGACCTGCAGTTCCTCCAGCCGGATGTTGAAGGCCTTGAGCTCTCGGTTCTCGCGGTCGAGAGGAATCACCTTGAACAGCCCGTCGTACAGACGCAAGCCGATCATACGGCACTCCGGGTCCACGATCCCGATGATCCCGGTCTCCGATGGCCGGCCGATGCGGTCCTGAGAAACACAGGTGTGTGTGAGAGTGTGTTTGTTTGTTTGTGTGTGTGTGCGTGTGAGTGATAGTGTGTGTCTGTGTTTGTATGTGTGTGTGTGTGTGAGAGAGAGTGAGTGTGAGCGTGTGTGAGAGAGTGTGTGCGTGTGTGTGAGAGAGAGTGTGTGCATGTTTGTGTGTGTGAGTGTGTGCGTGTGATGATCCCGGTCATCACACGACGGGCGGCCGATGTGGTCCTGGGAAACACAGGTGTGTGTGTGTGTGTGTGTGTGTGTGTGTGTGGTACCTGCACGTTGCCGTGCGCGCGGGTGATGATGTCGATGCTGTCTCCGCTCTGCTTGTACTCCAGGATACAGGCGTTGTACTTCGCAGTCAGAATGAACAGAAGATCTTTGCTCTCTCCCTTCACACAAACACACACACACACACACACACACAGATGTTAATGACTTATGCAGATCGGGCCGCAGAAACACACGTGTGGTCTGATACAGCACACACACACCCCCACACACACAGCAGATGTGGTCAGCATGCGCACACACACACACACACACACACACACACACACAGAGCAGATGTGGTCAGCATATACACACACACACACAGCAGATGTGGTCAGCATGCACACACACACACACACAGCAGATGTGGTCAGCATGACACAGCAGATGTGGTCAGCATGCACACACACACAGAGCAGATGTGGTCAGCATGCACACACACACAGAGCAGATGTGGTCAGCATATACACACACACACACACACACACACACACAGCAGATGTGGTCAGCATGCACACACACACACACACAGCAGATGTGGTCAGCATGCACACACACACACACACAGCAGATGTGGTCAGCATACACACACACACACACAGCAGATGTGGTCAGCATGCACACACACACACACACACACACACACACACACACACACAGCAGATGTGGTCAGCATACACACACACACACACACACACACACACACACACACACACACACAGCAGATGTGGTCAGCATACACACACACACACACACACACAGAGCAGATGTGGTCAGCATACACACACACACACACACACACCAGATGTGGTCAGCATGCACAAAAACGAGGACATTAGTTAGGGGTTAGTTAGGGGTAAGTTAGGGGTTAGTTGGGGGTTAGTTAGGGGTTAGTTAGGGGTTAAGTTCACCTTGGGTCTGAAGAGCTCCATCACCGCGATCTTGCCGTACATGCCGACCTCCTTCACGGGCCGCAGACCCTCCGCCGTCACCACATAGATCTCCAGACGCGTGTTCTTGGCGATCAGCAGGTTCAGGTCCTCCGCTGATGTGAAGTGCCCTGCAGTCACAACATACAACAACATCAACATCTCACCAGCCTCAACCAACACACACACCACTGGAGCTAATGATCATTACTATATCAACTAGACGATTACTGTAAAACACACTGAATCTGGAGTGACGATTATAGTGTGTCTGTCTGTCTGATCGTCTGTCTGACGGATTGCCTGTCTGTCTGTATGATTGTCTGACTGTCTGTCTGACTGATTGTCTATCTGTCTGTCTGATTGTCTGTCTGTCTGATTGTCTGACTGTCTGTCTGATTGTCTGTCTGATTGTCTGTCTGTCTGACTGATTGTCTGTCTGTCTGACTGATTGTCTGTCTGTCTGATTGTCTGTCTGTCTGATTGCCTGTCTGTCTGTCGGTCTGTCTGATTGCCTGTCTGTCTGTCTGATTGTCTGACTGTCTGTCTGTATGATTGTCTGTCTGATTATCTGTCTGTCTGATTGTCTGATTGTCTGCCTGTCTGTTTGTCTGATTGTCTGTCTGATTGCCTGTCTGTCTGTATGATTGTCTGACTGTCTGTCTGACAAATTGTCTATCTGTCTGATTGTCTGTCTGTCTGTATGATTGTCTGTCTGTCTGTTTGATTGTCTGTCTGTCTGTCTGATTGTCTGTCTATCTGAATGATTGTCTGTCTATACGATTGTCTGTCTGTCTGACTGTCTGACTGTCTGATTGTCTGTATGATTGGCTGACTGTCTGTCTGACTATCTATCTGTCTGTATGATTGGCTGACTGTCTGTCTATCTGTCTGTCTGATTGTCTGTCTGTCTGATTGTCTGTCTGAATGATAGTCTGTCTGTCTGATTGTCTATCTGTCTATCTGTATAATTGTCTGTCTGTCTGTATGAATGTCTGACTGTCTGATTGTCTGTCTGTCTGTCTGTATGTATGATTGTCTGTCTGTCTGTCTGACCCCGCTGGGCATCTTTGGTGCGTCTGTGTCTGTCTTGCTAACGGCGGCCTCCAGGGCTGTTCTGTGACTTTGTACTGACAAAAAAAGTGAGAGTGAAATACAACTATTTTTTACATTTGATAAACGACCCTAATGACGAGGGCAAAGGTGTTAGGGTTAGGTTAGGGCAACTGTGTTTGGGTTAGGGTTAGGTTAACACCGTTGCCCTAACCTAACCCAAACACCGTTGCCCTAACCTAACCCTAACCCAAACACCGTTGCCCTAACCTAACCCAAACACCGTTGCCCTAACCTAACCCAACCCAAACACCGTTGCCTTAACCTAACCCAAACCCAAACACCGTTGCCCTAACCTAACCCAAACCCAAACACCGTTGCCCTAACCTAACCCTAACCCAAACACCGTTGCCCTAACCTAACCCAAACCCAAACACCGTTGCCCTAACCTAACCCTAACCCAAACACCGTTGCCCTAACCTAACCCAAACACCGTTGCCCTAACCTAACCAGTACACCAGTACTACTCCAGTACACCAGTACTCCAGTACACCAGTACACCAATACTCCAGTACAGTACACCAGTACACCAGTGCTACTCCAGTACACCAGTGCTACTCCAGTACACCAGTGCTACTCCAGTACACCAGTGCTACTCCAGTACACCAGTGCTACTCCAGTACACCAGTGCTACTCCAGTACACCAGTGCTACTCCAGTACACCAGTGCTACTCCAGTACACCAGTGCTACTCCAGTACACCAGTGCTACTCCAGTACACCAGTACTACTCCAGTACCCCAGTACCCCAGTGCAGTACACCAGTACACCAGTGCAGTACACCAGTACACCAGTGCAGTACACCAGTACTCCAGTGCAGTACACCAGTACTCCAGTGCAGTACACCAGTACTCCAGTGCAGTACTCCAGTACTCCAGTACTCCAGTACTCCAGTACTCCAGTACACCAGTACTCCAGTACACCAGTACTCCAGTACTCCAGTACACCAGTACACCAGTACTCCAGTACACCAGTACTCCAGTACACCAGTACTCCAGTACACCAGTACTCCAGTACACCAGTACACCAGTACTCCAGTACACCAGTACTCCAGTACACCAGTACTCCAGTACACCAGTACTCCAGTACTCCAGTACACCAGTACTCCAGTACTCCAGTACACCAGTACTCCAGTACACCAGTACACCAGTACACCAGTGCAGTACACCAGTGCACCAGTACTCCAGTGCACCAGTACTCCAGTGCACCAGTACTCCAGTGCACCAGTACACCAGTACTCCAGTACACCAGTACCCCAGTACACCAGTACTCCAGTACACCAGTACCCCAGTACACCAGTACCCCAGTACACCAGTGCAGTACACCAGTGCACCAGTGCACCAGTACTCCAGTACACCAGTACTCCAGTACACCAGTACACCAGTACTCCAGTACTCCAGTACTCCAGTACAGTACACCAGTACTCCAGTACACCAGTACAGTACACCAGTACAGTACACCAGTACTCCAGTGCAGTACACCAGTGCAGTACACCACTACTCCAGTGCAGTACACCACTACTCCAGTGCAGTACACCACTACTCCAGTACACCAGTACTCCAGAACACCAGTACACCAGTACTCCAGTACACCAGTACTCCAGTACACCAGTACACCAGTACTCCAGTACACCAGTACAGTACACCAGTACTCCAGTACAGTACACCAGTACTCCAGTTCAGTACACCAGTACTCCAGTACTCCAGTACAGTACACCAGTACACCAGTACAGTACACCAGTACTCCAGTACAGTACACCAGTACACCAGTACAGTACACCAGTACTCCAGTACTCCAGTACAGTACACCAGTACTCCAGTACAGTACACCAGTACAGTACACCAGTACACCAGTACAGTACACCAGTACAGTACACCAGTACAGTACACCAGTACAGTACACCAGTACACCAGTACAGTACACCAGTACAGTACACCAGTACAGTACACCAGTACAGTACACCAGTACAGTACACCAGTACAGTACACCAGTACTCCAGTGCAGTACACCAGTACTCCAGTGCAGTACACCAGTACTCCAGTGCAGTACACCAGTACTCCAGTGCAGTACACCACTACTCCAGTGCAGTACACCACTACTCCAGTGCAGTACACCACTACTCCAGTGCAGTACTGCAGTACACCACTACTCCAGTGCAGTACACCACTACTCCAGTGCAGTACACCACTACTCCAGTACACCAGTACTCCAGAACACCAGTACACCACTACTCCAGTACACCAGTACTCCAGTACTCCAGTACACCAGTACTCCAGTACTCCAGTGCACCAGTACACCAGTACTCCAGTACACCAGTACTCCAGTACACCAGTACTCCAGTACACCAGTACTCCAGTACACCAGTACTCCAGTACACCAGTACTCCAGTACACCAGTACTCCAGTACACCAGTACTCCAGTACACCATTACTCCAGTACACCAGTACTCCAGTACACCAGTACCCCAGTACACCAGTGCAGTACACCAGTGCACCAGTACTCCAGTACACCAGTACTCCAGTACACCTGTACTCCAGTACACCAGTACTCCAGTACACCAGTACTCCAGTACACCAGTACTCCAGTACACCAGTACACCAGTACTCCAGTACTCCAGTACACCAGTACTCCAGTACACCAGTACTCCAGTACTCCAGTACAGTACACCAGTACTCCAGTACTCCAGTACAGTACACCAGTACTCCAGTACAGTACACCAGTACAGTACACCAGTACAGTACACCAGTACAGTACACCAGTACAGTACACCAGTACAGTACACCAGTACTCCAGTACACCAGTACCCCAGTACACCAGTGCAGTACACCAGTGCACCAGTACTCCAGTACACCAGTACTCCAGTACACCTGTACTCCAGTACACCAGTACTCCAGTACACCAGTACAGTACACCAGTACTCCAGTACTCCAGTACAGTACACCAGTACACCAGTACAGTACACCAGTACAGTACACCAGTACAGTACACCAGTACAGTACACCAGTACAGTACACCAGTACAGTACACCAGTACAGTACACCAGTACAGTACACCAGTACAGTACACCAGTACAGTACACCAGTACAGTACACCAGTACTCCAGTGCAGTACACCACTACTCCAGTGCAGTACACCACTACTCCAGTGCAGTACACCACTACTCCAGTGCAGTACACCACTACTCCAGTGCAGTACACCACTACTCCAGTGCAGTACAGTACACCACTACTCCAGTACACCAGTACTCCAGAACACCAGTACACCAGTACTCCAGTACTCCAGTACACCAGTACAGTACACCAGTACTCCAGTACAGTACACCAGTACTCCAGTTCAGTACACCAGTACAGTACACCAGTACTCCAGTACAGTACACCAGTACTCCATTACAGTACACCAGTACAGTACACCAGTACAGTACACCAGTGCAGTACACCAGTACTCCAGTGCAGTACACCACTACTCCAGTGCAGTACACCAGTACACCAGTACTCCAGTACAGTACACCAGTACTCCAGTACAGTACACCAGTACACCAGTACAGTACAAGTTCAAGTTCAAGTTCGTTTATTTCTAAAGCACATTTACTTCCGGTTTTTGGCCGACCAAAGTGCTGTACAATAATCACGACAAGATACATAAAAAACCAACAACATCACTATCAACAGTCAAATATGATGGATTAAAAGATAAATACAAGTAAATTACACATTAAAAGCTAATCCAAACAGATATGTTTTTAGCGCTGATTTAAATTCAGGTAAAGTGGAAGCCATTTTAAGTTGAATAGGAAGATTATTCCATAGAGTGGGGCCCACTGGTGTACTCCAGTACAGTACACCAGTACAGTACACCAGTACAGTACACCAGTACTCCAGTACAGTACACCAGTACAGTACACCAGTACAGTACACCAGTACAGTACACCAGTACAGTACACCAGTACAGTACACCAGTACTCCAGTACAGTACACCAGTACAGTACACCAGTACTCCAGTACAGTACACCAGTACAGTACACCAGTACTCCAGTGCAGTACACCAGTACTCCAGTGCAGTACACCAGTACACCAGTACTCCAGTACAGTACACCAGTACTCCAGTACAGTACACCAGTACTCCAGTACAGTACACCAGTACTCCAGTACAGTACACCAGTACTCCAGTACAGTACTACAGTACTCCAGTAATCCAGTACACCAGTACAGTACTCCAGTACAGTACACCAGTACTCCAGTACTCCAGTACTCCAGTACACCAGTACTCCAGTGCAGTACACCAGTACACCAGTACTCCAGTACAGTACACCAGTACTCCAGTACAGTACACCAGTACTCCAGTACAGTACACCAGTACTCCAGTACAGTACACCAGTACTCCAGTACAGTACACCAGTACTCCAGTACAGTACTACAGTACTCCAGTAATCCAGTACACCAGTACAGTACTCCAGTACAGTACACCAGTACTCCAGTACTCCAGTACACCAGTACTCCAGTACACCAGTACACCAGTACTCCAGTACACCAGTACTCCAGTACACCAGTACACCAGTACTCCAGTACACCAGTACACCAGTACTCCAGTACAGTACACCAGTACTCCAGTACAGTACACCAGTACTCCAGTACAGTACACCAGTACTCCAGTACAGTACACCAGTACTCCAGTACACCAGTACACCAGTACTCCAGTACACCAGTACACCAGTACTCCAGTACTCCAGTACAGTACACCAGTACTCCAGTACAGTACACCAGTACTCCAGTACAGTACACCAGTACTCCAGTACAGTACACCAGTACTCCAGTACAGTACTACAGTACTCCAGTAATCCAGTACACCAGTACAGTACTCCAGTACAGTACACCAGTACTCCAGTACAGTACTACAGTACTCCAGTAATCCAGTACACCAGTACAGTACTCCAGTACAGTACACCAGTACTCCAGTACTCCAGTACACCAGTACTCCAGTACACCAGTACTCCAGTACACCAGTACACCAGTACTCCAGTACACCAGTACTCCAGTAGTACAGTACACCAGTACTCCAGTACAGTACACCAGTACTCCAGTACACCAGTACTCCAGTACAGTACACCAGTACTCCAGTACAGTACACCAGTACTCCAGTACAGTACACCAGTACTCCAGTACACCAGTACTCCAGTACACCAGTACACCAGTACTCCAGTACACCAGTACTCCAGTACTCCAGTACAGTACACCAGTACTCCAGTACAGTACACCAGTACTCCAGTACAGTACACCAGTACTCCAGTACAGTACACCAGTACACCAGTACACCAGTACTCCAGTACAGTACACCAGTACTCCAGTACACCAGTACTCCAGTACACCAGTACTCCAGTACACCAGTACTCCAGTACACCAGTACTCCAGTACACCAGTACTCCAGTACACCAGTACACCAGTACAGTACACCAGTACTCCAGTACAGTACACCAGTACTCCAGTACAGTACACCAGTACTCCAGTACAGTACACCAGTACTCCAGTACAGTACACCAGTACTCCAGTACAGTACACCAGTACTCCAGTACAGTACACCAGTACTCCAGTACAGTACACCAGTACTCCAGTACAGTACACCAGTACTCCAGTACACCAGTACACCAGTACTCCAGTACACCAGTACTCCAGTACACCAGTACACCAGTACTCCAGTACAGTACACCAGTACTCCAGTACAGTACACCAGTACTCCAGTACAGTACACCAGTACTCCAGTACAGTACACCAGTACTCCAGTACAGTACACCAGTACTCCAGTACAGTACACCAGTACTCCAGTACAGTACTCCAGTACTCCAGTACAGTACACCAGTACTCCAGTACACCAGTACTCCAGTACACCAGTACACCAGTACTCCAGTACTCCAGTACAGTACACCAGTACTCCAGTACAGTACACCAGTACTCCAGTACAGTACACCAGTACTCCAGTACAGTACACCAGTACTCCAGTACAGTACACCAGTACTCCAGTACAGTACACCAGTACACCAGTACACCAGTACTCCAGTACAGTACACCAGTACTCCAGTACACCAGTACTCCAGTACACCAGTACTCCAGTACACCAGTACTCCAGTACACCAGTACTCCAGTACACCAGTACTCCAGTACACCAGTACTCCAGTACACCAGTACTCCAGTACACCAGTACTCCAGTACACCAGTACTCCAGTACACCACACCAGTACTCCAGTACACCACACCAGTACTCCAGTACAGTACACCAGTACTCCAGTACAGTACACCAGTACTCCAGTACAGTACACCAGTACTCCAGTACAGTACACCAGTACTCCAGTACAGTACACCAGTACTCCAGTACAGTACACAGTACTCCAGTACAGTACACCAGTACTCCAGTACACCAGTACACCAGTACTCCAGTACACCAGTACTCCAGTACACCAGTACACCAGTACTCCAGTACAGTACACCAGTACTCCAGTACAGTACACCAGTACTCCAGTACAGTACACCAGTACTCCAGTACAGTACACCAGTACTCCAGTACAGTACACCAGTACTCCAGTACAGTACACCAGTACTCCAGTACTCCAGTACAGTACACCAGTACTCCAGTACAGTACACCAGTACTCCAGTACTCCAGTACACCAGTACTCCAGTACACCAGTACTCCAGTACACCAGTACTCCAGTACACCAGTACTCCAGTACTCCAGTACACCAGTACTCCAGTACACCAGTACACCAGTACTCCAGTACACCAGTACTCCAGTACTCCAGTACACCAGTACACCAGTACTCCAGTACTCCAGTACACCAGTACTCCAGTACACCAGTACTCCAGTACTCCAGTACACCAGTACTCCAGTACACCAGTACACCAGTACACCAGTACACCAGTACACCAGTACTCCAGTACACCAGTACTCCAGTACTCCAGTACACCAGTACTCCAGTACACCAGTACTCCAGTACAGTACAGTACTCCAGTAATCCAGTACACCAGTACAGTACACCAGTACACCAGTACTCCAGTACTCCAGTACTCCAGTACTCCAGTACACCAGTACTCCAGTACTCCAGTACACCAGTACACCAGTACTCCAGTACACCAGTACACCAGTACAGAACACCAGTACTCCAGTACTCCAGTACTCCAGTACTCCAGTACAGAACACCAGTACTCCAGTACAGTACACCAGTACACCAGTACACCAGTACTCCAGTACTCCAGTACTCCAGTACACCAGTACACCAGTACAGAACACCAGTACTCCAGTACTCCAGTACTCCAGTACTCCAGTACTCCAGTACTCCAGTACTCCAGTACAGTACACCAGTACTCCAGTACAGTACACCAGTACTCCAGTACAGTACACCAGTACTCCAGTACAGTACACCAGTACTCCAGTACAGTACACCAGTACTCCAGTACAGTACACCAGTACTCCAGTACAGTACACCAGTACTCCAGTACAGTACACCAGTACTCCAGTACAGTACACCAGTACTCCAGTACAGTACACCAGTACTCCAGTACAGTACACCAGTACTCCAGTACAGTACACCAGTACTCCAGTACAGTACACCAGTACTCCAGTACAGTACACCAGTACTCCAGTACACCAGTACTCCAGTACACCAGTACTCCAGTACACCAGTACACCAGTACTCCAGTACACCAGTACTCCAGTACACCAGTACTCCAGTACACCAGTACACCAGTACTCCAGTACACCAGTACTCCAGTACACCAGTACTCCAGTACTCCAGTACACCAGTACACCAGTACACCAGTACACCAGTACACCAGTACTCCAGTACACCAGTACACCAGTACTCCAGTACACCAGTACTCCAGTACACCAGTACTCCAGTACAGTACACCAGTACAGTACTCCAGTAATCCAGTACACCAGTACAGTACACCAGTACTCCAGTACTCCAGTACACCAGTACAGTACACCAGTACACCAGTACTCCAGTACTCCAGTACACCAGTACTCCAGTACTCCAGTACACCAGTACACCAGTACTCCAGTACACCAGTACACCAGTACTCCAGTACACCAGTACTCCAGTACACCAGTACAGAACACCAGTACTCCAGTACTCCAGTACACCAGTACACCAGTACACCAGTACACCAGTACAGAACACCAGTACTCCAGTACAGTACACCAGTACACCAGTACACCAGTACACCAGTACACCAGTACTCCAGTACACCAGTACTCCAGTACACCAGTACTCCAGTACACCAGTACACCAGTACAGAACACCAGTACTCCAGTACTCCAGTACTCCAGTACACCAGTACTCCAGTACAGTACACCAGTACTCCAGTACAGTACACCAGTACAGTACACCAGTACTCCAGTACAGTACACCAGTACTGGTACAGTACACCAGTACTCCAGTACACCAGTACAGTACACCAGTACTCCAGTACAGTACACCAGTACTCCAGTACAGTACACCAGTACTGGTACAGTACACCAGTACTCCAGTACACCAGTACTCCAGTACACCAGTACTCCAGTACACCAGTACTCCAGTACACCAGTACTCCAGTACACCAGTACTCCAGTACACCAGTACTCCAGTACACCAGTACTCCAGTACACCAGTACTCCAGTACACCAGTACACCAGTACTCCAGTACAGTACACCAGTACTCCAGTACAGTACACCAGTACTCCAGTACAGTACACCAGTACTCCAGTACAGTACACCAGTACTCCAGTACAGTACACCAGTACTCCAGTACAGTACACCAGTACAGTACACCAGTACAGTACACCAGTACTCCAGTACAGTACACCAGTACACCAGTACAGTACACCAGTACTCCAGTACAGTACACCAGTACTCCAGTACTCCAGTACACCAGTACTCCAGTACTCCAGTACTCCAGTACACCAGTACTCCAGTACTCCAGTACTCCAGTACACCAGTACAGTACACCAGTACTCCAGTACACCAGTACACCAGTACTCCAGTACAGTACACCAGTACAGTACACCAGTACTCCAGTACAGTACACCAGTACTCCAGTACAGTACACCAGTACTCCAGTACTCCAGTACACCAGTACTCCAGTACTCCAGTACTCCAGTACACCAGTACTCCAGTACTCCAGTACTCCAGTACACCAGTACAGTACACCAGTACTCCAGTACACCAGTACACCAGTACTCCAGTACAGTACACCAGTACAGTACACCAGTACTCCAGTACAGTACACCAGTACTCCAGTACAGTACACCAGTACTCCAGTACTCCAGTACAGTACACCAGTACTCCAGTACTCCAGTACAGTACTCCAGTACAGTACACCAGTACTCCAGTACAGTACACCAGTACTCCAGTACAGTACACCAGTACTCCAGTACAGTACACCAGTACTCCAGTACAGTACTCCAGTACTCCAGTACAGTACACCAGTACTCCAGTACAGTACACCAGTACTCCAGTACAGTACACCAGTACTCCAGTACAGTACACCAGTACTCCAGTACAGTACACCAGTACTCCAGTACAGTACTCCAGTACTCCAGTACAGTACTCCAGTACAGTACACCAGTACAGTACACCAGTACTCCAGTACAGTACACCAGTACACCAGTACAGTACACCAGTACTCCAGTACAGTACACCAGTACTCCAGTACAGTACACCAGTACTCCAGTACAGTACACCAGTACACCAGTACTCCAGTACAGTACACCAGTACACCAGTACTCCAGTACAGTACACCAGTACACCAGTACAGTACACCAGTACACCAGTACAGTACACCAGTACACCAGTACAGTACACCAGTACACCAGTACGGGCGTGATAGCACTCCTCATTATAGACGCACATACTTTTAAAACAACAGAATGATTATCTATTCTCCAAGTCAGTTTAGTTATAACTCTGCAACAGAGCAAGATGAAAGCAGTTCTGACATGGACTATTGATTTATAGGCTATATTGCATTTACTGTTGATTGGCTGGACGTACGGGTCAGTGTGCGGAGACACATCCCTCAGTAAATAATAACAATCAAGTATTGCTTTTATCATTTAAAACAGTGACATGCTGTAGCTTCTATTCATTCACAGGATGCATTTTGATATCAATAATTAAATTAGTTTAAAATGTGAATTCTTATTAAGAATGTACTTTTTCTAGTAACAATGATCTCTGATAACAGGAATTACATCTTCATTAGTACTAGTTAAAGGAGGGAGGATTGTAGTGGGAGCACTGGGAGTCAGGTGTGGCTGTGGCAATGGCTAATGGTTTCCATGGCTCACGGGTCGGGTGTGGGTCAGGACTCAGGTGTGGGTCAGGGGTCAGGATTAGGCTTAGGGCCCCAGGGAGGGCAGGATCGGCTCTGCTAAAGATGATCGCGTCAGTCTGACAGTGACACGCGCAGCAGAAATGAAAGTTTCTCATATGTACTAATCTAGAGACGACAACGGGTGCATTTCAGTAATAACTAGCATTCTGTAACAGTGAAGAACAGCGACAGATCTGAACAAACAAAACGATCCGTTGATCGGTGTGTATGTTCTGAGGCCTGGTGCACGCGCACTGGCGCGCGGGAGATAAACACACACTCACCCGTGACGCACGCGTTCACTGCCGTGGGTTTCTGCGCGGTGACCACGTAGTTGTAGGACATGGCGCTCACTTTAAACACACGACCAGCCAGAAATGAAGAGAAACGGTGTTTATAGCGAGATATGTCGCATGAATCCGCTGAAGAGCTCAGATTAGCAGGAGAAGCTCAGTGTCGTCAGTGACACTCACTGACTGTGCGAGAGCGCCTCCTGCGGCCCGGAGGAAACACTTCAGTGAGTCTGTGCGAGAGCGCCTCCTGCGGCCCGGAGGAAACACTGCAGTGAGTCTGTGCGAGAGCGCCTCCTGCGGCCCGGAGGAAACACTGCAGTGAGTCTGTGCGAGAGCGCCTCCTGCGGCCCGGAGGAAACACTGCAGTGAGTCTGTGCGAGAGCGCCTCCTGCGGCCCGGAGGAAACACTGCAGTGAGTCTGTGCGAGAGCGCCTCCTGCGGCCCGGAGGAAACACTGCAGTGAGTCTGTGCGAGAGCGCCTCCTGCGGCCCGGAGGAAACACTGCAGTGAGTCTGTGCGAGAGCGCCTCCTGCGGCCCGGAGGAAACACTGCAGTGAGTCTGTGCGAGAGAAACACTGCAGCGCCACAGCAGAGGAAATATGAAACAAACAGAAAACCATAATTGTCAAGTTTTCTTTTTTAAATAAATATTCAATTATTTATGGAAGATAAATAGGCTAAAAAAAAAAAAAAATCAGACATTTGTAAATTGTGTAAATACAGGATACAAGCTGTAAACGTTTTGATTTGTGTAGTTTGTAAGACTGCTTATATGCATTTCCATCGAAAAAGGTCAGAAGTCACTGATCTTCATCGGAGAGTCTATGCGTTTGTCAAAGCATCTGATGTTTGGATTAAGTTGAGTGTTTGTGTGTTTTTTAACATGATAATAATAAGAAAAAGTTTAAAATATTTTTTTTTCTTTTTCCTTTTTTATTGTATAAATACATCAGTTTATCTGAGGTGATAATAAAGTGTGCGAAGCTTATAGCTGTCAATCATTCGGCAGGTTGTTGTTCCGCGCATGCGCAGTATGGTCAGACTCCGCCGATCTTCAGCTGTAGTAAAGTTACTCTTGGCTCCTGTCACACAGATCAAATGAATAAATCTGATCAGATCTGAGCTCATATATCAGCTTTCTGCAGGTATGTGTCTCCAGGCATTCATGATTACACGCACGCTGGTGTTTTAGGAGATGTGTTTGTGTTTTAGCTCGAGTGCTGTTGAGTTTGACTCTGAATCTTCAGTTTGACGCTCAGCAGAATCACCCTAACTTACTCTATACTCGATCTCATACACATGATCTCAGGACGCAGGAGCTGTCAGGACATCTAAAGAGAAACATTGACCCTGTTTTATCGTGTTTTACTCGAAGAATCACCTTGGAGGCCTCAAGCTAACGGCTACATGTCAATGAATAACTAAAGATAAGCTTAAACATGATAAAACGCAAAATACAGTGACAATTGATCATTATTAATGAGGCAGTAATTGTTGTTTATTTATTTTCTGTCTTTCGTGTTGTTGTTTTTGTTCATTAATTCGTTGTTTTCGAGCTCTCGTATTTGTAGAAAGTAGTAGAAATTACACAGAAACGGATAAATAATGATGGTGAAAATTAAACAATTCTGTGTAACTGTAAAGTTAATGTTTGTGATAATAATTATGTGACCTTCAGATCTTAATTTATCATACATGCGTGTGAATGTTTCGCAGGTTATATATAAACAGTTCTTACGTGAAAAGCGTTTATTTACTTAAATAATCATTGAAATGCGCGTGAAGAAGAAGAGCTGAGTTCAGTTCACAGTCACTCACTCCATCAACACATCAGTGTGTGTAAACCTGAGCACACACACACACACACACACACACACACACACACACACACACACACACACACACACGAGAGAGTCTGTAACTGGTGGTAATGATAGACCACCTGACCCACTGTGTGATGATGTCATTATAGGAAACCCACTCTTTTACATATAAAAACTGGATCTTAAAAGTTTTAAGTTTGTGAGTAGTTTTTTTGTGTTGTCTTTTATCATCTGGTGTTCGAGATCCACATGGGAAGGGCATCCGTACCTGACGGGGATAATCCCTCTGTTATAGTCAAGTCATGTCATCCTCATTTATATAGCGCTTTTAACAATGTAGATTGTTTTTAAAGCAGCTTTACAGAGATAAGCGTATAATTTAAGGTAACAGAGATTGTTTTGGCTTTATAGCGGTTCTTTAGTAAAGTTATTTTCCAGCTAAAGTTAGTTATGATTGATTCGCTTCCGTTGCAACGATCATTTGTTATTAAATTAGGGGCCGCTAAGACGACACCATTCTCTCTACACAGACTTTAAACGTGAACCTGTGAGAAACGCTGATGGCGTTCACATGCGCATCAAGAATTGGTTCTATAGTTATGTGCGTTTGAATATATGTACGCAGGTTTGTAATTCCCTACAGACCAAGCCTAAACAAAGTACTGGTGTTTCCTTATAAATTTTGATACAGAATTTTATTGTGTCACTTCGGGGTAGATACGCGAAACGATCTGTAGAGTGGTAAAGGGATCCTCCATAGGGAGAGACTAGTTGGCACTTAAGCACTGCGTTGTCATCGGGTCCAGGCGCAGGTCCTTCATCAGATCTGGATACGGCCCGGATCCGGCGGACTGCGGTAAACCTCGGGATAAACAGAGAGACTAATATTAGCGTATTACATCCTTAGGATTACATCCTTCTCATGATGTAACGAGTACATCAGGATTTATGGGAAGTGTTCCCGGTTCCGGCTGACCTAATCTATGCAGCCTAACATTGAATCATAGAAGTCTATAGTGTATTATGTGTATGCTAGGTCAAAGAGATGTGTCTTTAGTCTAGCTTTGAACTGACAGAGTGTGTCTGCTTCCCGGACAATGGTAGGAAGACTGTTCCAGAGTTTTGGTGCTAAATAGGAGAAGGATCTGCCGCCAGCAGTCGATTTAGATATTCTAGGTATTATCAACTGGCCGGAATTTTGAGATCGCAATAGACGTGAAGGACTATAATGCGTTAAGAGCTCGCTCAAGCACTGCGGAGCTAAACCATTTTGTGATTTGTAAGTAGCCTAATCAGTAATATTTTAAAATTTATACGATGTTTAATAGGGAGCCAGTGCAGTGTTGACAGAACCGGGCTAATATGGTCATACTTCCTGGTTCTGGTAAGAACTCGAGCTGCTGCGTTTTGGACCAGCTGTAGTTTGTTTATTAAGCGTGCAGGGCAACCACCCAGTAGAGCATTACAGTAATCTAGCCTTGAGCTCATGAACGCATGGACTAATTGTTCCGCATTTGTCAATGAGAGCATATGACGTAATTTAGATATAATTTTAAGATGAAAAAATGTGGTTTTACAGATACTAGACACGTGACTTTCAAATGAAAGATTGGTATCAAAGAGCACACACACACACACACAGAATTTAGAAGTAGGAAATTACTAAATCAAATCAAATCAAATCAAGTATATTTGTATAGCGCTTTTCACAATACAGATTGTATCAAAGCAGCTTCACAGTATAATAAAATAATACAACAAAGTTTGTTTCTAGTGGAATTTATTGATTGATAGAATAAAATTAAATATCCCCAAAATATCCCCAACTGAGCAAGCCAAAGGCAACAGTGGCAAGGAACCGAAAACTCCATCAAGTTACTAGTCATCCAATTTTTTATATCCGCTGTGCATTCCGTTAATTTTGTGAATTGGTAAGTTTCGTCAGGGCGTGAAGAAATATAGAGCTGAGTATCATCAGCATAACAGTGAAAACTAATTCCATGTTTCCTAATGATATCTCCTAAGGGTAGCATGTACAGAGTGAACAGCAGCGGTCCTAGTACTGAGCCTTGTGGTACGCCATACTAGGGTTGGGCGGTATTACGGTAATATCGGATACCGCGGGATCTTAAAATAGCAACGGTATCAGTTTCAATACCGTCATTACCGGCACTTATATAGCCTATAATATATATAATTTATTTATTGCCTAAAAAATGCTTATGTGTGGTTGCAGTTTGACAATATTTCTGGTTCCAACCGAATGAGAAGGGAGAGGCGGTAAATACGAGAGATGTAAACACCTCTAACCTAATGTCGCATCTCCGAAACAACCGCCCACTCACTGCTGCCAGGATGCATTTTGTTCTCGAGTTCATTAAATAAGCGCATTAAGTTTCATATTTGTTAAAATATTATAATGTTATTTTTTCCATCTTTGTTGATTATGAGAAGTGAACAGCACAAATAAGATGGGATGCATCGGGAGTCAGACGATTTGACCACTTCAATAAATTTCGTTTTGTAAAAGGCCTCTTTAAAACGAATTTCGTTTTGTATATATTTTATCTTAATTTTAATAAATTTTTCATCAACCAATTATTGTCACTTGCATTGAAATCTCATATATTAACCGAAACTCAGTGTAGGCTATGCCTCACAGACATGACAAATATATATAAATAAAGCTTGAAATTTCTTTAAACGAAACAATTCAAAACGAAAAGAAAAAGGCCACTCTCTGATTGTGTAATGATGTGCATTTCTCTCTATAGGCGCGTTCACTGCAGAGATGGCGATCGTCAACTTCCATCTTTTCAGAAAAGTTTTATTAATAAAAATCAATGGACGCGTCACCGGATTACAAAGGCACTTCTTGCTTGTTGCACGCACACAGATATTATGTTGAATAATGGTGGGCTCGGGCTCATAATAACAGTTAATGCTGTCGGCCGGACTCAGACACAACGTGCACGGGTTGGGCTTGTTTTTTTTTGTTTTTTTTTGTTTTTTTTTGCCCGATCTGGCATTCAGTTTCTGAACGGTGTAGGCACAAGCCAACAGTTTGGTGACGCCGTCTGAGCCCATTATGTCATAATTTTTAATTAGTCACGGTAATACCGTATACCCCGGTAAAATAGGGAGGAGGTTTGACGGTATCAAAATTTGAATACCGCCCAAGCCTACGCCATACTGAACTTGTGATCGATGAGACATCTCTTCATTTACTGCTACAAACTGATAACGGTCAGATAAGTATGATTTAAACCATGCTAGTGCAATTCCACTAATGCCAACATAATTTTCGAGTCTATTTAAAAGAATGTTGTGGTCAATGTTATCAAATGCAGCACTAAGATCGAGTAACACTAATAGAGAGATACAACCACGATCGAATGATAAGAGCAAATCATTTGTGACTCTAACGAGAGCAGTCTCAGTACTATGGTACGGTCTAAATCCTGACTGAAAATCCTTGCAGATATCATTTCTTTCAAGAAAGGAACACAGTTGTGAGGATACTGCCTTTTCTAGTATCTTTGACAGAAAAGGTAGATTCGAGATCGGCCTGTAATTGACTAATTCTGTAGGATCAAGTTGTGTTTTTTTAACAAGCGGTTTAATCATAGCCAGCTTAAAGGTTTTTGGTACGTATCCTAGAGACAAAGATGAATTAATGATATTAAGAAGAGGATCTATGACCTCTGGAAGCATCTCTTTCAGTAGCTTAGTCGGTATAGGGTCTAACATACATGTTGTAGATTTAGATGATTTAATGAGTTTAACGAATTCTTCTTCTTCTATTGCAATGAATGAATCAAATCTTTCCTCAGGGAGACTACAATGCACTGCCTGATGCGATACTGTAGTAGACGGTTGCATAGTTATAATTTTCTCTTTAATATTATCAATCTTATAAGTGAAGAAGTTCATAAAGTCATTACTGCTGTGCTGCTTGGAAACTTCTGTGTTTGAAGCTTTATTTTTCGTTAGTTTAGCCACTGTTTCAAATAAATACCTAGGGTTTAGTTTATTTTCTTCTAATAGGGTTGAAAAATAAGCAGATCTAGCAGCTTTTAAGGCCTCCCTGTATGCAATAGAGCTCTCCTTCCATGAAACCCGAAATACCTCTAGTTTTGTTTTCTTCCAGTTGCGCTCCATCTCTCCGGCTGCTCTCTTAAGGGCCGAGTGTGCTCGTTGTACCACGGCGTTGGACTATTTTCATTAATCTTCTTTAAAGGGGTGGTTCGGGATTTTTGACATCGGACCTCATTTTTAAGTCAGCCTGGTTGTTATTCATCAGTGGAGACATTTTTTTTTAAATTATCCAGTCCTTATATTTGGATAGTTAGCCGATGCTAGGCTAGCACAAGTCAATGGTATATGTTAGCCAGCCATTAAAAACCGTTTTACCCACTCCACAGTGCACCAAACGCAAATCAGTTATAACACTAGACTATCGATGCAAATGTCCGTTGAGAGAATAATGTTAGAAATCAAACTTACCTTTCATCTCAATGATCCCAAAGGAACTAGTTTCTCAGCAGCTGCGGAATTTTACTTTGCTCCGGTTAGTAATGCGGCAAAAAGTAAACACAGAACAGAAGCGCACTACAGTTGTGCCAGCGGCAGGTAAATACACTTGCGTCATGTGTGTACCGGCTCACTCGGTTGCCTAGGTAATCAATATCACTCCGCTGCTGCTGTAGACAAGGCTTATGATTACAGGGAACAAATTATAACTAATGCAATGTGATGAAAGGTAAGTTTGATTTCTAACATTATTCTCTCAACGGACATATACATCGATAGTCTAGTGTTATAATTGATTTGGAGAAAAATCGATCATAACTCCAGTAAACTATGGAGTGCCGCAGGGATCTGTGTTAGGCCCTCTGTTATTCTCAATATATATGATGCCACTTGGAAATATTATAAGGAAACATGGAATTAGTTTCCATTGTTATGCTGACGACACTCATTTCATCACGGCCGGATGAAAACGCTAATTTATCCAAATTGACAGAGTATGTTAAAGATATAAAAGATTGGATGACGCGTAATTTTCTTTTATTAAATCCAGACAAGACAGAGGTAATACTTATCGGTTCAAAAAACCGCCCACAGAACCTCTCACAATACAACTTTGACATCGTATCCTCTACAGTAAAAGACCTGGGTGTTATACTCGATTGTAACCTGTCTTTTGAAAATCATATTTCGTATGTTACAAAAACTGCCTTTTTCCACCTTAGAAACATTGCTAAGCTACGTAATATGCTATCAGTTTCTGATGCAGAAAAGTTAGTTCATGCATTCATGACCTCGAGACTAGATTACTGTAATGCTTTATTAGCCGGTTGTCCTGCATCCTCAATAAACAAGCTACAGTTAGTCCAAAATGCCGCCGCTAGAGTTCTTACTAGATCAAGAAAATATGATCATATAACACCGATTTTATCATCACTACATTGGCTACCTATAAAGTTCCGTATTAATTATAAGGTATTGCTACTGATTTATAAAGCCCTAAACGGCTTAGCTCCAGTCTATTTAACGGATCTTCTATCACCCTATAATCCATCGCGCTCTTTAAGATCAATAAATTTGAGGCTTTTGGTCATACCTAGGATATCCAGATCAACCAAAGGAGGGAGAGCATTTTCACATTTGGCTCCAAAACTCTGGAATAGCCTTCCTGATACTGTTCGTTACTCGGACTCACTCTCCCAGTTTAAAACTAGATTAAAGACGCATCTTTTCAGCCAGGCATTCATATAATATTGTTAATCTCACAGTTTCAAACTACAATCCGGCCTCTAGTTCATAAATGCCAGAGGAGAACTGGCCCCCGACTGAGCCTGGGTTCTCCCAAGGTTTTTTTTTTTTTTTTTCTCCATTAGGTCACCTGATGGAGTTTTAGGACACCATTAGGTCACTTGATGGAGTTTTTCGGTTCCTTGCCACTGTTGCCTTTGGCTTGCTCAGTTGGGGATATTTTGGGGATATTTAATTTTATTCTATCAATCAATAAATTCCACTAGAAACAAACTTTGTTGTATTATTTTATTTTAATACTGTGAAGCTGCTTTGATACAATCTGTATTGTAAAAAGCGCTATACAAATATACTTGATTTGATTTGCGTTTGGTGCACTGTGGAGTGGGTAAAACGGTTTTTAATGGCTGGCTAACATATTACCATTGACTCGTGCTAGCCTAGCATCGGCTAACTATCCAAATATAAGGACTGGATAATTTTTTTTTAAAAAATGTCTCCACTGATGAATAACGACCAGGCTGACTTAAAAATGAGGTCCGATGTCAAAAATCCCGAACCACCCCTTTAAGCGCAATGGAGCAACTGTGTCTAAAGTGCTGGAAAAGAGAGAGTTAAAAGTTTCTGTTGCAATATCGAGTTCTTCTAAGCTATCCGGGATGCTGAGATGATGAAACTGATCAGGAAGATTATTGATAAAGCAATCTTTAGTGGCAGAAGTGATAGGTCTCACATATTTGAAACACAGAGTCGGCTTTGCAGCCTTGGCTAAATGAAGTTTACACGAGACTAGATAATGATCTGAGATGTCATCGCTCTGCTGCAGAATTTCAATGGCATCAACACTGATTCCGTGTGATAATATTAGATCTAGTGTATGATTATGACGATGAGTAGGTCCTGACACGTGTTGTCTAACTCTAATAGAGTTAAGAATGTCTTTAAATGCCAATCCCAATGCATCTTTTTCATTATCTATATGTATATTAAAATCACCAACAATTATGACTTTATCTGCAGTCAATACTAACTCTAATAGAAAGTCAGCAAATTCTTTGATAAAGTCTGTATGGTGCCCTGGTGGCCTGTATACAGTAGCCAGCACAAATCACAAGCGGGATTTATCACTTACGCTATATATTGCTATATTAAGCACCAACACTTCAAAAGAAGTATATTTAAAACTAGATTTCTTAGTGGTTTTAAAAATATTACTATAAATTACAGCAACACCTCCCCCTTTGCATTTCAGACGAGGTTCATGTTTATAACAGTAATCTTGCGGGGTGGACTCATTTAAAGTAATGTAATCGTTTGGTTTTAGCCAGGTTTCTGTCAAACACAGCACATCTAGATTATAGTCTGTAATCATATCATTAACAATAAGTGGTTTTGGAGTAAGCGATTGAATATTCAGCAACACAAGCTTTAGCATTTGCTCATCTGTATTATATCTGTTTTTTATTTGCTGAACATCAATTAAATTTTTAACCTTAGATGGGTTTGGACGTTTTTTGTATGTCCTAATTCAGGGAACAGACACAGTCTCTATATGATGATAGCTAGGTGAAAGAGGTTCTATGTGATGGGATTTATCTGACCTTGGTGACGCGAGGCCGCTAGCAGACGGTGGGTTTAGCCAGTCTGTCTGCTTTATGACTCTGCTCTTCTCTCTTGTAATTTGGCTCATAGTCTTAGAGATAAAAAATGACAAATTGGGCACCAGGTCATAAAGCATTTCTTTTGAAGATCATCTCTTTTCAACAGGTCAGGTCTGCCCCAAAAACTTTTCCAATTGTCTATGAATTCTATATTATTACGCGGACACCACCTCGACAGCCAGCCATTGAGTGAGGACAATCTACTAACTAGGCCTAGGCCTATCTCATCACTCCTGCGAACAGGAAGGGGGCCAGAGCAAATTACAGTGCCTGACATCGTACTTGCAAGTTCACACACCTCTTTAATATTAATTTTGGTGATCTTCGACTGGCAGAGTCGAACATCATTAGTGCCGACGTGAATAATGATCTTAGAGAATTTACGATTAGCATTAGCCAGCACTTTTAAGTTTGCTTTGATGTCAGGCGCTCTGGCTCCCGGCAAACGTGACTATGGTGGCTGGTGTCTCTATTTTCACGTTCCGTGTAATAGAATCGCCAATAACTAGGGCACAATCAACAGGATTCTCAGTGTGTGTTTCACTGAGCGGGGCAAATCGATTTGTTATGGTAATCGGAACGGAAGAGTGTTTTTTTTTTTTTATCCGCGACTAGAGCGATCCCTCACTGTCACCCATTTGCCCGGCTGCACAGGCACTACTTCAGCTGGAACCGAATCATGTAAAGAGTTCACTATGCTAGGCACATCCAAAATAGTATCTAAAGCTCTAGCACTCTTACTATCCTCAAGTTTGGATGCGTGTCCCTAGTTCTGAAATCTTCTCCGTCAGCCTAACTGACTCCTTGCATTTATCACATATAAATCCTATATTGCCGACAGAGTTCAGGCTATGCTAAACATGTGACATGAAGTGCAGGTGACAATAACAGGACAAGACATTACTCACCATGTTTGTTGACTGATTCTTACTCACCTGGGCTTTTTATGAGCTCAAAGGTGCGGGTGCGCGCGAAAAAATAAATAAAACAATTACTGAGCACACGGGTGGCGCGTTAACAGGCTAGCGAATTACTAGCGTGTTGTGCTGATAATAACGGAGGCTAGCGATGTCAGGTTAATCTGAGATGTTGGGTAAGCTGTATTTAGTAGTATAAACAACTAGAAATGATAGTAAATGATGGTTCAAAACTACGAGAAATACGAGGCTAAGACGGAGCTTACAGTACTGAAGCAAACAAACTCACAGCAGGCAGCAAGGCAGACAGGAGCAATCGATCAGCCATCACATGTAGTTTATACATTATACGGGCCCGGCCCATATCCCCCACACCCGCACAGGGAGGCTCTCTCTCTCTGGCCTGGCCCGTATCCCCCACACCCGCACAGGGAGGCTCTCTCTCTCTGGCCCGGCCCGTATCCCCCACACCCGCACAGGGAGGCTCTCTCTCTCTGGCCCGGCCCGTATCCCCCACACCCGCACAGGGAGGCTCTCTCTCTCTGGCCCGGCCCGTATCCCACACACCGGCACAGGGAGGCTCTCTCTCTCTGGCCCGGCCCGTATCCCACACACCCGCACAGGGAGGCTCTCTCTCTCTGGCCCGGCCCGTATCCCCCACACCCGCACAGGGAGGCTCTCTCTCTCTGGCCCGGCCCGTATCCCCCACACCCGCACAGGGAGGCTCTCTCTCTCTGGCCCGGCCCGTATCCCCCACACCCGCACAGGGAGGCTCTCTCTCTCTGGCCCGGCCCGTATCCCCCACACCCGCACAGGGAGGCTCTCTCTCTCTGGCCCGGCCCGTATCCCCCACATCCGCACAGGGAGGCTCTCTCTTTCTGGCCCGGCCCGTATCCCCCACACCCGCACAGGGAGGCTCTCTTTCTCTGGCCCGGCCCGTATCCCCCACACCCGCACAGGGAGGCTCTCTCTCTCTGGCCCGGCCCGTATCCCCCACACCCGCACAGCACAGGGAGGCTCTCTCTCTCTGGCCTGGCCCGTATCCCCCACACCCGCACAGGGAGGCTCTCTTTCTCTGGCCCGGCCCGTATCCCCCACACCCGCACAGGGAGGCTCTCTCTCTCTGGCCTGGCCCGTATCCCCCACACCCGCACAGGGAGGCTCTCTCTCTCTGGCCTGGCCCGTATCCCCCACACCCGCACAGGGAGGCTCTCTCTCTGGCCTGGCTCGTATCCCCCACACCCGCACAGGGAGGCTCTCTCTCTCTGGCCTGGCCCGTATCCCCCACACCCGCACAGGGAGGCTCTCTCTCTGGCCCGGCTCGTATCCCCCACACCCGCACAGGGAGGCTCTCTCTCTCTGGCCTGGCCCGTATCCCCCACACCCGCACAGGGAGGCTCTCTCTCTCTGGCCCGGCTCGTATCCCCCACACCCGCACAGGGAGGCTCTCTCTCTCTTGCCCGGCTCGTATCCCCCACACCCGCACAGGGAGGCTCTCTCTCTCTGGCCCAGCCCGTATCCCCCACACCCGCACAGGGAGAAAGTTAAAGTAAAAGAAAAAAGTTTAAATAAACCCGAGGGAGGAGTTAAAGTAGACCAATCACAGCGCTTGTGTTCGTGTAGATTTGACGCGTTGTTACATTTTTGGAGAGATGCACGTCAGGGTACGCGTGTTACATACAGCCTACGACGTATCTACAGCGTGAGTTCGACACAGAAGTATAAATTGGGCTTTAGCCCTTCCCTGCGACCCCCCTTTTCTTTTCCAATTACCCATTGGAAGTAAAAGAACAGACTCAACAGGCCATGCACATTCCTGTCACTTAGCATGCATTTACATTCCTTCCTGGGTGTATATACATACACACTAGGGATGCAAATTATCGATTAATTCATTAATCATTAGTTGATTGACCTTATCGATCGATTAACGATTAACTGATAAGCGGCTATTTTCCTGAGAATGTAAATTTCTCACGGTATCAATAGTGTCTTTAACATAAAAAGCAAAATATTGCTTATATACTGAATAAAAATGCATGTTATATTGCTCAACTGATGTTTTATTGTAACAGTTGGGATACGGTATATAATGGCATTTATGTAGTTTAACAAAATAAATTATGCACAGAAAATTAAAATGCATAAAAAAATAATTGTAAAAATAATTGTAAAAAAAAAATTGCATCACAATAAGTGTATTGTGATTGTCACTAACATTTTAGTAACTAAACTGAATTTTATTAGGTTTAGTGACAACATGTTACAATGTTTACATGGTACAATTTCTGGTAAGCTACGCTTTTTTATTATTTCAATTCAATTATTGTGATTTTATTTAATATTGACTCATTTGGATAAATATTAGGTACAAGATAGGCCTTAATTTTTCTCAAGAAAAAAAACAACTCACCTAATGCTGTAAACATACAGAAAGCCCTATCAGCTGGTAGTAGGCTATTATTTAAGGTTAAAAATAATTAAATATAATGCGTTTTTTTATTATTATAATAACAACTTTAATGATACAAGTAAAAATATAATATGTAATATAGAACACATTATTAGCAAAATACTCTCTATAGCTATTTCTTTTCTTGCCAACTACGCTATAGCCTATATTATGTTCATTAAATGGCTTTCCTGAGGTAAATGTGACATAATTGTTCTCCAGCTATGTTATTGACCTCTTCACGCTGATGAAAAACACTGATTGATCGATATTATGTATGAGGAATATACATTTCGGTAAGTTGTACTGTATCTTTCAACAGTGTTTTTTTTACTATTAGCAAGTAGAGATGATCGGTTCAAGTGCGCTAGGGATCAAAACGGTATTTATTGTTTGAATTTCGTAATAAAATTGACAGAATCTGAGAGCTGAGTTTTTTTATATAATAAGGTAACCTGCTCTGTCTAGTCTGTCGGTCTCCGTGTCCTCTTTGCCTCACGATTTTCTAATGTGCGTGAGAAAATGGATGTGTGGCATGAGAGCGTGTGAAAAGTGTCAATTGCATGTGTCTCACGGTGAATGCGTGAGAGTTGCCAGCTCTGTAATTTGTAATGCTCCCACAGTCCACTCCGTTTTGACCGCCTCATGTTTGGTTTATTTTTGCCGCCTCAAGTTTGTGTCGGGTCTCTCGCCGCCCGCGAGAATCTCGTGTCACGTTCGTAATGTTCAATTAACCGACAATAATTTAATTTAATCGAGTAAATCCTTGTCGACAATTAATCGATAATCGATTAACCGTTTACATCCCTAATACACACACACACACGTATTTGATACACTGCCGATTTTGCAGGTTTTCCCATTTACAAAGCATGTAGAAGTCTGTAATTTTGATTATAGGTACTCTTCAACTGTGAGTGACAGAATCTAAAACAAAAATCCAGAAAATCACATTGTATGATTTTTAAATAATTAATTTGCATTTTATTGCATGACATAATAGTATTTGATACATCAGAAAAGCAGAACTTAATATTTGGTACAGAAACCTTTGTTTGCAATTACAGAGATCATGCGTTTCCTGTAGTGCTTGACCAGGTTTGCACACACTGCAGCAGGGATTCTGGCCCACTCCTCCATACAGACCTTCTCCAGATCCTTCAGGTTTCGGGGCTGTCGCTGGGCAATATGGAGTTTCAGCTCCTCCAAAGATTTTCTATTGGGTTCAGGTCTGGAGACTGGCTAGGCCACTCCAGGACCTTGAGATGCTTCTTACGGAGCCATTCCTTAGTTGCCCTGGCTGTGTGTTTCGGGTCGTTGTCATGCTGGAAGACCCAGCCACGACCCATCTTCAATGCTCTTACTGAGGGAAGGAGGTTGTTGGCCAAGATCTCGCGATACATGGCCCCATCCATCCTCCCCTCAGTACGGTGCAGTCGTCCTGTCCCCTTTGCAGAAAAGCATCCCCAAAGAATGATGTTTCCACCTCCATGCTTCACGGTTGGGATGGTGTTCTTGGGGTTGTACTCATCCTTCTTCTTCCTCCAAACACGGCGAGTGGAGTTTAGACCAAAAAGCTCTATTTCTGTCTCATCAGACCGCATGACCTTCTCCCATTCCTCCTCTGGATCATCCAGATGGTCATTGGCAAACTTCAGACGGGCCTGGACATGCGCTGGCTTGAGCAGGGGGACCTTGTGCGCTGCAGGGTTTTAATCCATGACGGCGTAGTGTGTTACTAATGGTTTTCTTTGAGACTGTGGTCCCAGCTCTCTTCGGGTCATTGACCAGGTCCTGCCGTGTAGTTCTGGGCTGATCCCTCACATTCCTCATGATCATTGATGCCCCACGAGGTGAGATCTTGCATGGTGCCCCAGACCGAGGGAGATTGACCGTCATCTTGAACTTCTTCCATTTTCTAATAATTGCGCCAACAGTTGTTGCCTTCTCTCCAAGCTGCTTGCCTATTGTCCTGTAGCCCATCCCAGCCTTGTGCAGGTCTACAATTTTATCCCTGATGTCCTTACACAGCTCTCTGGTCTTGGCCATTGTGGAGAGGTTGGAGTCTGTTGATTGAGTGTGGACAGGTGTCTTTTATACAGGTAACGAGTTCAAACAGGTGCAGTTATTACAGGTAATGAGTGGAGAACAGGAGGGCTTCTTAAAGAAAAACTAACAGGTCTGTGAGAGCCGGAATTCTTACTGGTTGGTAGGTGATCAAATACTTATGTTATGCAATTAAATGCAAATTAATTATTTAAAAATCACACAATGTGATTTTCTGGATTTTTGTTTTAGATTCCGTCTCTCACAGTTGAAGTGTACCTATGATAACAATTACAGACTTCTACATGCTTTGTAGTGGGAAAACCTGCAAAATTGGCAGTGCATCAAATACTTGTTCTCCCCACTGTATACATATATATATATATATAAGAATTGCTGGGGTTATTATCGTGTGTGTGTGCCACATACACATTTCATGTCCTGCATTGGCACAGCAGTTATGTGTGTGCGTCAGTATGGTGGGTTCATGATTATGGGATGTGTCAGTCCGCCTCCCTGGGGCCCTCAGGTAAGGGTTATATGCCCTCAGGTAAGGGTTATATGCCTTCTTTTTAGTGATGCCCCGATGTGAAAATTGTGGCCGATACCGATAACTAATATTAATATTGCTGTTATGGCCGATACCGATATTTACCAATGTCGATATCTCTGTATAGAAAACAAATTTTTAATTATTATCAAATAAAGAGCTATTTTCCAAAACACACGCTTCACTGCTCGCGACGCTCCTGCTTGACGCTCACGCGCTGCTCCTGCTCCCGTTGTGAATGCACTCATTGATTAACATGCACGCCGAAAAAAAATACGCGCTAATTCACGAGGTTTCCTACATGTGTGTTCCGTGTGCACGTGTGATGCTGATGTTGTGCGATGTTAATCATGCGGCGCCCGAGTGCATTTGACCGGCATAAAATCGGCATTTGTCAGACTGACCGGCCGGTCGCCGGTCACGGCCGATCACGTGAAAATCGCCCAATTCCGGTCACCAACCGATCAATTGGTGCATCTCTAATTTTGATCAATGTTTCATCAACCAATTGCCTGGATTTAATAAATAAGAAGTAAATATAATAGAAAATATTTATGAGACTGAAAACCTACCTGCCTCACAGACCTGAGACATATATAGAAAGCTTGAAAAGTCTATTTTTAAACAGAACAATTCAAAACGAAAGAAAACAGACTGTTCTCTGCTTATGTCATCTGTATGAAATGTGTATTTCTCTCAGGCGCCTTCACTACTGCTAAGATCGCAAGTCAGCATCGTCAACTTCATCTTCAGCTTCACACGTCAAATATCGGCCTGTTCACATCGGCCATATTTTGACATCGGAATGATACCGATGTGTAAAAAAATGACCATATCGGACGATATTATATCGGCGGCCGATATATCGTGCACCACTACTTCTTTTTTTAAATCTGTAGGCCTATTTCACCATGAAAGTAGTCAAAGATGCTGATGTTGTCAAGTCAACTTTGTTTCTACAGCGCTTTATTCAGTACAGATTATTTCAAAGCAGCTTTACGGTAATAAACAGGAAAATAACAGAATCACTGATCAAACTTCATCAAATATTAGATAAAACTCAGATTCAGCATTAAAGCTGATCTACAGAGTCATTATTCAGATCAATTCAGTTCAGTGTTTGTTCTCTTCTGATAGTGCCAGTGCAGTCAGATCAACAATATTTCTGAATATAAATTTTTGTCGTGGTGTTGTGTGTGTTCAGTGTGTGTGTGTGTGTGTGAAGGCGCGGAGCCATGCGCAGCGGTGCGTGGAGCGCCCGGACTCTGTCCCCTGTCCTCCTGCCCCGCTGGTTCTGTGATGCTGGAGCCACTGGTCAGAGATCGGACCGGTTCCGGAGTCAGAGGTCGGTCCGGTTCTTTAGCTCAGATCCTCCCACTGCTCTTCCCGCACACGCGCGTGTCATCATCTGTGGAGGCGGAGTCGTGGGAACATCAGTGGCCTATCACCTGTCCCGACTGGGCTGGAGGGAGATCGTGCTCCTGGAGCAGGGCAGGTGATCATCTATCTATC
>CM040827.1:39773516-39786016 GCA_022828995.1 Vimba vimba | reverse complement strand
AGATGTGTCTCAGCTCCACCCTCTGGTGAATATCCATGATCTGGTCGGAGCTCTTCATCTGCCCGGCGACAGTGTCGTCTCCCCACCGGATGTCAATCACGCGCTCGCTGTGGCGGCGGCGGCTCACGGTACGGCTAACGCCAAACACAGCATCACAGTCTCACTGATCATTACCTCTGTCATCTCATTGGTCTTTCATGTGTCAGGCGTGCAGATTTACGAACACACGAGTGTGAATCAGGTCCTGGTGAAGAACGGTCACGTGACGGCGGTGGAGACCGACCGCGGATCCATCGAGTGCGAGTACTTCGTGAACTGTGCCGGACAGGTGCGTCTCTGCAGGAGCTCTGACACACACGCTCCAGGACTCAGTGTCATGTAGATCTGCAGATAAATTGAAAGTTTAAATTGAACATGATGAAATGTTAAAATATGATCAGTGTGTTATTCTAATGTTGATCTCGCTCACTGCTAGTCTCATACAGACAAGCTAACACACAGAATAACATTATAACTTTAACACACTCTAATGCAGTTTAGTGTGATGGTGTAGAGCCGGTGAAACAGCGCTGCGTTCCCTCACACGTTTCATTCGTCTAATAAACGGAGTATTATTCAGCACTTGTGTGTAGTTCTGTAGAATGAAATGTCCTTTATATCCGCGGGACTCGCGTGTGGCGCTGAGATCTGTCTCTCGTTAGCGATCGCGCTCTGCTTCACACCACAGGCATGTTAAACACATCAGTGTATTCACTCATCCATCAACATTATTAGATCCTTCAGCATGACGACAAGTTCCATGATTCCGCTTATTCACTGCGTCATCAACATACGGCTGTGTTACTGTCAGAGGTAGCGACCGCTAGCGGCGGAAACAATTACATATTGTAGCTTTAAATTGCGTACATGCGTTTCTCCGGCTGCCTTGCCGCGTGTCTGGTGTGTGTGTGTGTGTGTGTGTGTGTGTGTGTGTGTGTGTGTATGTCTGGGGTTATTTGTCACAACGAACGAGAAAAGTTTGTGTGTGTGTGTGAACAGAGGAGAGTCTGCTGGAGAAAAGAGAACTGTGTGTGTGTGTGTGTGTGTGTGTGTGTGTGAACAGAGGAGAGTCTGCTGGAGAAAAGAGAACTGTGTGTGTGTGTGTGTGTGTGTGAACAGAGGAGAGTCTGCTGGAGAAAAGAGAACGGTGTGTGTGTGTGTGTGAACAGAGGAGAGTCTGCTGGAGAAAAGAGAACTGTGTGTGTGTGTGTGTGTGTGTGTGTGTGTGTGTGTGTGTGTGAACAGAGGAGAGTCTGCTGGAGAAAAGAGAACGGTGTGTGTGTGTGTGTGTGTGTGTGTGTGTGTGTGTGTGTGTGTGTGTGTGTGTGTGAACAGAGGAGAGTCTGCTGGAGAAAAGAGAACGGTGTGTGTGTGTGTGTGAACAGAGGAGAGTCTGCTGGAGAAAAGAGAACTGTGTGTGTGTGTGTGTGTGTGTGTGAACAGAGGAGAGTCTGCTGGAGAAAAGAGAACGGTGTGTGTGTGTGTGTGTGTGAACAGAGGAGAGTCTGCTGGAGAAAAGAGAACGGTGTGTGTGTGTGTGTGTGTGTGTGAACAGAGGAGAGTCTGCTGGAGAAAAGAGAACGGTGTGTGTGTGTGTGTGTGTGTGTGTGTGTGTGTGTGTGAACAGAGGAGAGTCTGCTGGAGAAAAGAGAACGGTGTGTGTGTGTGTGTGTGTGTGTGTGAACAGAGGAGAGTCTGCTGGAGAAAAGAGAACGGTGTGTGTGTGTGTGTGTGTGTGTGTGTGTGAACAGAGGAGAGTCTGCTGGAGAAAAGAGAACGGTGTGTGTGTGTGTGTGTGTGTGTGTGAACAGAGGAGAGTCTGCTGGAGAAAAGAGAACGGTGTGTGTGTGTGTGTGTGTGTGTGTGTGTGTGAACAGAGGAGAGTCTGCTGGAGAAAAGAGAACGGTGTGTGTGTGTGTGTGTGTGTGTGTGTGTGTGTGTGTGTGTGTGTGTGTGTGTGTGTGTGAACAGAGGAGAGTCTGCTGGAGAAAAGAGAACTGTGTGTGTGTGTGTGTGTGTGTGTGTGTGTGTGTGAACAGAGGAGAGTCTGCTGGAGAAAAGAGAACGGTGTGTGTGTGTGTGTGTGTGTGTGTGTGTGAACAGAGGAGAGTCTGCTGGAGAAAAGAGAACGGTGTGTGTGTGTGTGTGTGTGTGTGTGTGTGTGTGTGTGTGTGTGTGTGTGTGTGTGTGAACAGAGGAGAGTCTGCTGGAGAAAAGAGAACGGTGTGTGTGTGTGTGTGTGTGAACAGAGGAGAGTCTGCTGGAGAAAAGAGAACGGTGTGTGTGTGTGTGTGTGTGTGTGAACAGAGGAGAGTCTGCTGGAGAAAAGAGAACGGTGTGTGTGTGTGTGTGTGTGTGTGTGTGTGAACAGAGGAGAGTCTGCTGGAGAAAAGAGAACTGTGTGTGTGTGTGTGTGTGTGTGTGTGTGTGTGAACAGAGGAGAGTCTGCTGGAGAAAAGAGAACGGTGTGTGTGTGTGTGTGTGTGTGTGAACAGAGGAGAGTCTGCTGGAGAAAAGAGAACGGTGTGTGTGTGTGTGTGTGTGTGTGAACAGAGGAGAGTCTGCTGGAGAAAAGAGAACGGTGTGTGTGTGTGTGTGTGTGTGTGAACAGAGGAGAGTCTGCTGGAGAAAAGAGAACTGTGTGTGTGTGTGTGTGTGTGTGTGTGAACAGAGGAGAGTCTGCTGGAGAAAAGAGAACTGTGTGTGTGTGTGTGTGTGTGTGAACAGAGGAGAGTCTGCTGGAGAAAAGAGAACGGTGTGTGTGTGTGTGTGTGTGTGTGAACAGAGGAGAGTCTGCTGGAGAAAAGAGAACTGTGTGTGTGTGTGTGTGTGTGTGTGTGTGTGTGTGTGTGTGAACAGAGGAGAGTCTGCTGGAGAAAAGAGAACGGTGTGTGTGTGTGTGTGTGTGTGTGTGTGTGAACAGAGGAGAGTCTGCTGGAGAAAAGAGAACGGTGTGTGTGTGTGTGTGTGAACAGAGGAGAGTCTGCTGGAGAAAAGAGAACGGTGTGTGTGTGTGTGTGTGTGTGTGTGTGTGTGTGTGTGTGTGTGTGTGTGTGTGTGTGTGTGTGTGAACAGAGGAGAGTGCTGGAGAAAAGAGATTGAGACATAGCTCGTAATAAAACAAGAATCAACATTAGCTTGGCTTTAGGAGATGGAGAACTGAGGGAATGTTGTACGCGTCGAGGAGATGAAGGTGTTTTAGTCAACAGATAAACTGCTCTAGCTCTCTCAGTCTCTGGAGTTCTCTGGAAAGAATTGTCTCTTGTGAAGATCATTTAATTATTACAGTAACGCGTACAGTAGCGTCTTCAGCTAGTCAGCTTGAGATCCTTCCCATCTAAACTGGTTATTTCACTAAAGCCTAATAGTGAATGTTTTCTGACCACTAGAGGGCCATAGTGTACCTTTAAAATAAAATATTAATAAAAATAATAATAGTTGTTTTTTTATCATCATTTGGAAAAAGTTTTGAGTACTACAATAGTGTAACATTTTATTGTTATGATGTAAATGATTTGTGTCATTAGACATGTCCAGTGATTGATTGGTGTTGTGTGTGTGTATGTTGTGTGTGCGTGTTGTGTGTGTGTGTGTTTCAGTGGGCGTATGAGCTGGGTCAGAGCAGCGAAGTCAAAGTGTCTGTTCCTCTACACGGCTGTGAACACTTCTACCTGCTCACTAAACCCCTGCCTGAGCCCACGCGAGCCGACAGCCCAGGTGAGACACACACACACACACACACACACACACACACACACACACACACACACACACTAAACCCCTGCCTGAGCCCACGCGAGCCGACAGCCCAGGTGAGACCCACACACACACACACACACACACACACAGACACACACACACACACACTAAACCCCTGCCTGAGCCCACGCGAGCCGACAGCCCAGGTGAGAGACACACACACACACACACACACACACACACACACACTAAACCCCTGCCTGAGCCCACGTGAGCCGACAGCCCAGGTGAGACACACACACACACACACACACACACACACACACACACACACACACACACACACTAAACCCCTGCCTGAGCCCACACGAGCCGACACCCCAGGTGAGACACACACACACACACACACACACACACACACACACACACACACACACACACTAAACCCCTGCCTGAGCCCACGTGAGCCGACAGCCCAGGTGAGACACACACACACACACACACACACACACACACACACACACACACACACACACACACACACACACTAAACCCCTGCCTGAGCCCACGTGAGCCGACAGCCCAGGTGAGACATACACACACACACACACACACACACACACACACACTAAACCCCTGCCTGAGCCCACACGAGCCGACACCCCAGGTGAGACACACACACACACACACACACACACACACACACACTAAACCCCTGCCTGAGCCCACGTGAGCCGACAGCCCAGGTGAGACACACACACACACACACACACATTAAACCCCTGCCTGAGCCCACGCGAGCTGACAGCCCAGGTGAGACACACACACACACACAACACACTGCACTACACACACCTGCCTCACCACTGCACACACACAACACACTGCATTACACACACCTGATTCACCACTGCACACACACAACACACTGAATTACACACACCTGATTCACCACTGCACACACACAACACACTGAATTACACACACCTGCTACACACACCTGATTCACAGTGTGTGCAGTGTGTGTGTGTGTGTGTGTGTGTGTGTGTGTGTGTGTGTGTGTGTGCTCAAACATGACAATCTGGGGCTCAGGTCAGGAAGCAGACAGACTGGCTAATCATCAACGAACACCACTAACCACTCGGTGAGTTGCACAGTTTTGAAAACGAACGTTAAGGGTTGTTTTAAGGACATGTTCGTGCATGGCCATTGACTCCCATTCTAAAGCGGTCATGGGCAATTCTAAAATAGTCAAAAAGTCGCGACAGGAACCATTGTCAAAATTTCTTTGTCCACCACTCTTGTTCATCCAAAACAAACTACAAAATAGACTCAAAGTGTTAAATACCGGAATTGTCCTTTAAGATGGGTCACCTTCTCTTTGACCTGAGCTAGAAAGGAGCCCTCGGGTTGCTGTTCACCTGCTGCTTTAATTTTTCTTAATGTCTCAATAGTAACAGGAACCTAAATAGACATGCAAATTAAACATGATTTAACTTGCAGAGGAAAACTGCCATTTAATTCTATAAATAAAAATCAATGTGACATGACAACTTACATGGTTTTTGATTGCCATGAAATTGACATCTTCCTTCTGGAACAATTTGGAAAGTTGTGCCAGGTGGGGTAGGATGTCTGCCTGCAGGTAAACCGCTGCAACGAATCTGTAAGTTGCACAGTATGTGTACAACCCTCGTGCCACTGGGTCCTTCTTTACGTCTGCCTCCTCAGCAAGTGTAGCAAGCACTGCAGGCAGATTTCTTTGAAGATTTGAAATGGCCTTCTCTTGTGATAATAGCCACCTAGTGTCCTTAACCTCCTGCAGTGGGGTAGGGCAATTAATTAAAATCCATATTTCTAAAAGGAATTTGGTGTAGCCTACAATGTTTCAACTTACTGTGACTTTCAGGTCCGCTACTTGGAGAACACTGGCAGCTGCTTTTAGAGCACTAGTGCGGTTTGCACTATTCTGAAAATAAAGGTGCAGGTCCTGAAGGTGCTTTCTGAAAGTTTTCATGTTTGGCACTTCCTCTGCTGCATCTTTACATGCCAGGGCCAGGCGATGAGCAGCACAGTGCACCGACACTAATCCTGGCCAGGTGTCGGTCAACAATTTTGCTGTGCCATTCTGTTTTCCTAAAATAAAAGTTTTAGATTAAGGCAACCTATTCATTAGTTTCGACATTAACTTGACTGTCCTTTTCCTTCATTCGTTCACTTTACCGGTCATCACTGCTGCTCCATCTGTGCCAAGGCCAAAGATGCGGTCCTGAGGAATTTCTTTTTTTATTATGACCTGCTTCACAGCTTCTGCAATAGTTCTGACCGTGCCATCTGGAATGGATACAAGATCCAGGAATTGACAGAACAGCTGTCCTTCCTTGTCTGTATACCTTAAATATTTACGAAAAAAATGGTTTAATCCTGGTTTTGTTACACTTACAGGATGTCATCATGACCCGTTTAAAAATTAATTAGAACTTAAGAGTTTTCTGTTAAAACGGAGTCGTGTTAGCGGCCCCTAAGTTAATAACTAATGATCGTTGCGACGGAAGTGAATCAATCAAAACTAACTTTAGTTGGACAATAACTGTATTCTAGAGCTGCTATAAAGCCTGAACACTTTACTTTAATTTCCTATTATCAATGTAAAGCCGCTTTGGAACAATCTACATTGTTAAAAGCGCTATATAAATGAAGATGACTTGACTTGACTTGACTACGTGCAGTGGTGAATCAGGTGTGTGTAGTGCAGTGTGTTGTGTGTGTGCAGTGGTGAATCAGGTGTGTGTAATGCAGTGTGTTGTGTGTGTGCAGTGGTGAATCAGGTGTGTGTAATGCAGTTTGTTGTGTGTGTGCAGTGGTGAATCAGGTGTGTGTAATGCAGTTTGTTGTGTGTGTGCAGTGGTGAATCAGGTGTGTGTAATGCAGTTTGTTGTGTGTGTGTGCAGTGGTGAATCGGGTGTGTGTAATGCAGTGTGTTGTGTGTGTGTGCAGTGGTGAATCAGGTGTGTGTAATGCAGTGTGTTGTGTGTGTGCAGTGGTGAATCAGGTGTGTGTAATGCAGTGTGTTGTGTGTGTGCAGTGGTGAATCGTGTGTGTAATGCAGTGTGTTGTGTGTGTGCAGTGGTGAATCAGGTGTGTGTAATGCAGTGTGTTGTGTGTGTGTGTGCAGTGGTGAATCAGGTGTGTGTGTGTGTGTGCAGTGATGAATCAGGTGTGTGTAATGCAGTGTGTTGTGTGTGTGTGCAGTGGTGAATCAGGTGTGTGTAATGCAGTGTGTTGTGTGTGTGTGCAGTGGTGAATCAGGTGTGTGTAATGCAGTGTGTTGTGTGTGTGTGTGCAGTGGTGAATCAGGTGTGTGTGTGTGTGTGTGCAGTGGTGAATCAGGTGTGTGTAATGCAGTGTGTTGTGTGTGTGCAGTGGTGAATCAGGTGTGTGTAATGCAGTGTGTGTGTGTGTGTGTGTGTGTGTGTGCAGTGGTGAATCAGGTGTGTGTGTGTGTGTGTGTGTGTGTGTGCAGTGGTGAATCAGGTGTGTGTAATGCAGTGTGTTGTGTGTGTGCAGTGGTGAATCAGGTGTGTGTAATGCAGTGTGTTGTGTGTGTGTGTGCAGTGGTGAATCAGGTGTGTGTGTGTGTGTGTGCAGTGGTGAATCAGGTGTGTGTAATGCAGTGTGTTGTGTGTGTGCAGTGGTGAATCAGGTGTGTGTAATGCAGTGTGTTGTGTGTGTGCAGTGGTGAATCAGGTGTGTGTAATGCAGTGTGTTGTGTGTGTGTGTGCAGTGGTGAATCAGGTGTGTGTAATGCAGTGTGTTGTGTGTGTGTGTGCAGTGGTGAATCAGGTGTGTGTGTGTGTGTGTGCAGTGGTGAATCAGGTGTGTGTAATGCAGTGTGTTGTGTGTGTGCAGTGGTGAATCAGGTGTGTGTAATGCAGTGTGTTGTGTGTGTGTGCAGTGGTGAATCAGGTGTGTGTAATGCAGTGTGTTGTGTGTGTGTGTGCAGTGGTGAATCAGGTGTGTGTGTGTGTGTGTGCAGTGGTCAATCAGGTGTGTGTAATGCAGTGTGTTGTGTGTGTGCAGTGGTGAATCAGGTGTGTGTAATGCAGTGTGTTGTGTGTGTGCAGTGGTGAATCAGGTGTGTGTAATGCAGTGTGTGTGTGTGTGTGTGCAGTGGTGAATCAGGTGTGTGTGTGTGTGTGTGCAGTGGTGAATCAGGTGTGTGTAATGCAGTGTGTTGTGTGTGTGCAGTGGTGAATCAGGTGTGTGTAATGCAGTGTGTGTGTGTGTGTATGTGCAGTGGTGAATCAGGTTTGTGTAATGCAGTGTGTTGTGTGTGTGTGCAGTGGTGAATCAGGTGTGTGTAATGCAGTGTGTTGTGTGTGTGCAGTGGTGAATCAGGTGTGTGTAATGCAGTGTGTGTGTGTGTGTGTGTGCAGTGGTGAATCAGGTGTGTGTAATGCAGTGTGTTGTGTGTGTGTGTGCAGTGGTGAATCAGGTGTGTGTGTGTGTGTGTGCAGTGGTGAATCAGGTGTGTGTAATGCAGTGTGTTGTGTGTGTGTGCAGTGGTGAATCAGGTGTGTGTAATGCAGTGTGTTGTGTGTGTGTGCAGTGGTGAATCAGGTGTGTGTAATGCAGTGTGTTGTGTGTGTGTGTGCAGTGGTGAATCAGGTGTGTGTGTGTGTGCAGTGGTGAATCAGGTGTGTGTAATGCAGTGTGTTGTGTGTGTGCAGTGGTGAATCAGGTGTGTGTAATGCAGTGTGTTGTGTGTGTGCAGTGGTGAATCAGGTGTGTGTAATGCAGTGTGTGTGTGTGTGTGTGCAGTGGTGAATCAGGTGTGTGTGTGTGTGTGTGCAGTGGTGAATCAGGTGTGTGTAATGCAGTGTGTTGTGTGTGTGCAGTGGTGAATCAGGTGTGTGTAATGCAGTGTGTTGTGTGTGTGTGTGCAGTGGTGAATCAGGTGTGTGTGTGTGTGTGTGCAGTGGTGAATCAGGTGTGTGTAATGCAGTGTGTTGTGTGTGTGCAGTGATGAATCAGGTGTGTGTAGTGCAGTGTGTTGTGTGTGTGCAGTGGTGAATCAGGTGTGTGTAATGCAGTGTGTTGTGTGTGTGCAGTGGTGAAGCAGGTGTGTGTAATGCAGTGTGTTGTGTGTGTGCAGTGGTGAAGCAGGTGTGTGTAATGCAGTGTGTTGTGTGTGTGCAGTGATGAATCAGGTGTGTGTAGTGCAGTGTGTTGTGTGTGCGCAGTGGTGAATCAGGTGTGTGTAATGCAGTGTGTTGTGTGTGTGCAGTGGTGAATCAGGTGTGTGTAATGCAGTGTGTTGTGTGTGTGTGCAGTGGTGAATCAGGTGTGTGTAATGCAGTGTGTTTTGTGTGTGCAGTGGTGAATCAGGTGTGTGTAATGCAGTGTGTTGTGTGTGTGTGTGCAGTGGTGAATCAGGTGTGTGTGTGTGTGTGCAGTGATGAATCAGGTGTGTGTAATGCAGTGTGTTGTGTGTGTGCAGTGGTGAATCAGGTGTGTGTAATGCAGTGTGTTGTGTGTGTGCAGTGGTGAATCAGGTGTGTGTAATGCAGTGTGTTGTGTGTGTGCAGTGGTGAATCAGGTGTGTGTAATGCAGTGTGTTGTGTGTGTGCAGTGGTGAATCAGGTGTGTGTAATGCAGTGTGTTGTGTGTGTGTGTGTGCAGTGGTGAATCAGGTGTGTGTGTGTGTGCAGTGGTGAATCAGGTGTGTGTAATGCAGTGTGTTGTGTGTGTGCAGTGGTGAATCAGGTGTGTGTAATGCAGTGTGTTGTGTGTGTGCAGTGGTGAATCAGGTGTGTGTAATGCAGTGTGTTGTGTGTGTGTGTGCAGTGGTGAATCAGGTGTGTGTAATGCAGTGTGTTGTGTGTGTGCAGTGATGAATCAGGTGTGTGTAATGCAGTGTGTTGTGTGTGTGCAGTGGTGAATCAGGTGTGTGTAATGCAGTGTGTTGTGTGTGTGCAGTGGTGAAGCAGGTGTGTGTAATGCAGTGTGTTGTGTGTGTGCAGTGATGAATCAGGTGTGTGTAGTGCAGTGTGTTGTGTGTGTGCAGTGGTGAATCAGGTGTGTGTAATGCAGTGTGTTGTGTGTGTGCAGTGGTGAATCAGGTGTGTGTAATGCAGTGTGTTGTGTGTGTGTGCAGTTGTGAATCAGGTGTGTGTAATGCAGTGTGTTTTGTGTGTGCAGTGGTGAATCAGGTGTGTGTGTGCAGTGTCTTGTGTGTGTGTGCAGTGGTGAATCAGGTGTGTGTAATACAGTGTGTTGTGTGTGTGTGTGTGCAGTGGTGAATCAGGTGTGTGTAATGCAGTGTGTTGTGTGTGTGTGTGCAGTGGTGAATCAGGTGTGTGTAATGCAGTGTGTTGTGTGTGTGTGTGTGCAGTGGTGAATCAGGTGTGTGTAATGCAGTGTGTTGTGTGTGTGTGTGTGTGCAGTGGTGAATCAGGTGTGTGTAATGCAGTGTGTTGTGTGTGTGTGCAGTGGTGAATCAGGTGTGTGTAATGCAGTGTGTTGTGTGTGTGTGTGTGTGTGTGTGCAGTGGTGAATCAGGTGTGTGTAATGCTGTGTGTGTGTGTGTGCAGTGGTGAATCAGGTGTGTGTAATGCAGTGTGTTGTGTGTGTGTGTGCAGTGGTGAATCAGGTGTGTGTAATGCAGTGTGTTGTGTGTGTGTGTGTTTGTGTGTGCAGTGGTGAATCAGGTGTGTGTAATGCAGTGTGTTGTGTGTGTGTGCAGTGGTGAATCAGGTGTGTGTAATGCAGTGTGTTGTGTGTGTGTGTGTGTGTGTGCAGTGGTGAATCAGGTGTGTGTGTGTGTGTGCAGTGGTGAATCAGGTGTGTGTAATGCAGTGTGTTGTGTGTGTGTGTGTGTGTGTGTCTGTTTGTGTGTGTGTGTGTGTGTGTGTGTGTGTGCAGTGGTGAATCAGGTGTGTGTAATGCAGTGTGTTGTGTGTGTGCAGTGGTGAATCAGGTGTGTGTAATGCAGTGTGTTGTGTGTGTGCAGTGGTGAATCAGGTGTGTGTAATGCAGTGTGTTGTGTGTGTGCAGTGGTGAATCAGGTGTGTGTAATGCAGTGTGTTGTGTGTGTGTGTGCAGTGGTGAATCAGGTGTGTGTAATGCAGTGTGTTGTGTGTGTGCAGTGATGAATCAGGTGTGTGTAGTGCAGTGTGTTGTGTGTGTGCAGTGGTGAATCAGGTGTGTGTAATGCAGTGTGTTGTGTGTGTGCAGTGGTGAATCAGGTGTGTGTAATGCAGTGTGTTGTGTGTGTGTGTGTGTGTGTGTGTGTGTGTGCAGTGGTGAATCAGGTGTGTGTAATGCAGTGTGTTGTGTGTGTGTGCAGTGGTGAATCAGGTGTGTGTAATGCAGTGTGTTGTGTGTGTGTGTGCAGTGGTGAATCAGGTGTGTGTAATGCAGTGTGTTGTGTGTGTGTGTGTGTGTGTGTGTGTGTGTGTGTGTGTGTGTGCAGTGGTGAATCAGGTGTGTGTAATGCAGTGTGTGTGTGTGTGTGCAGTGGTGAATCAGGTGTGTGTAATGCAGTGTGTGTGTGTGTGTGTGTGCAGTGGTGAATCAGGTGTGTGTAATGCAGTGTGTTGTGTGTGTGTGCAGTGGTGAATCAGGTGTGTGTAATGCAGTGTGTGTGTGTGTGTGTGCAGTGGTGAATCAGGTGTGTGTAATGCAGTGTGTTGTGTGTGTGCAGTGGTGAATCAGGTGTGTGTAATGCAGTGTGTGTGTGTGTGTGTGTGTGTGCAGTGGTGAATCAGGTGTGTGTAATGCAGTGTGTGTGTGTGTATGTGCAGTGGTGAATCAGGTGTGTGTAATGCAGTGTGTGTGTGTGTGTGTGCAGTGGTGAATCAGGTGTGTGTAATGCAGTGTGTTGTGTGTGTGCAGTGGTGAATCAGGTGTGTGTAATGCAGTGTGTGTGTGTGTGTGTGTGTGTGTGTGTGCAGTGGTGAATCAGGTGTGTGTAATGCAGTGTGTGTGTGTGTATGTGCAGTGGTGAATCAGGTGTGTGTAATGCAGTGTGTGTGTGTGTGTGTGTGTGTGTGCAGTGGTGAATCAGGTGTGTGTAATGCAGTGTGTGTGTGTGTGTGTGTGTGTGTGTGTGCAGTGGTGAATCAGGTGTGTGTAATGCAGTGTGTGTGTGTGTATGTGCAGTGGTGAATCAGGTGTGTGTAATGCAGTGTGTGTGTGTGTGTGTGTGTGTGTGTGTGTGTGTGTGTGTGCTGTGGTGAATCAGGTGTGTGTAATGCAGTGTGTTGTGTGTGTGCAGTGGTGAATCAGGTGTGTGTAATGCAGTGTGTGTGTGTGTGTGTGCAGTGGTGAATCAGGTGTGTTGTGTGTGTGTGTGCAGTGGTGAATCAGGTGTGTGTAATGCAGTGTGTTGTGTGTGTGTGCAGTGGTGAATCAGGTGTGTGTAATGCAGTGTGTGTGTGTGTGCAGTGGTGAATCAGGTGTGTGTAATGCAGTGTGTGTGTGTGTGTGCAGTGGTGAATCAGGTGTGTGTAATGCAGTGTGTGTGTGTGTGTGTGTGTGTGTGTGTGTGTGCAGTGGTGAATCAGGTGTGTGTAATGCAGTGTGTTGTGTGTGTGTGTGCAGTGGTGAATCAGGTGTGTGTAATGCAGTGTGTGTGTGTGTGTGTGTGTGTGTGTGTGTGTGCAGTGGTGAATCAGGTGTGTGTAATGCAGTGTGTTGTGTGTGTGCAGTGGTGAATCAGGTGTGTGTAATGCAGTGTGTGTGTGTGTGTGTGTGTGTGT